>CACRXK020006741.1:0-24507 GCA_902702795.2 Paramuricea clavata | reverse complement strand
CTTTTTATCCACAAAGATGGAATTCATTTTGTAAACCAACTATTTATTTCATGGATAACTCACCCGTATATGTTGTCTTTATTAAAAGTGATGGCCAGCTATTAAAACTACTAACTGCATAGAAGTTTGGTCTGAAGTTTGACTGTTTTCTCACAACAAATTCAAACTTATTGAGCAATAAAATATACAACTGTAATTAATCTTACCAAATCACAAATCAATAGAGGGTCTTTTTTAAAAATCGGAAAGACACCTTTTGGCATGACATCACATTGAAAGAATCCAGCTTTAATATTAATTAAATTAAAAGTCTTTGCGAGGTCGTCCTCGAGAGGTTGACGGCTAGAAATTTCTTATCTTCGATTCAGTGCACGCTACGAAGACAGAAATGAGCAGAAGTACCACCATTCGATTCAGAAATAAAAGATTAACTAACTCCGAACGATTGTAGCGATTTCTGGGAGTTTGAAAGTCTAACGCGATCGTGTACTATCAAATTATGTGATTGTCTGAAAAATATATCGACTAGCTATACCTTTCGCCGAAAATAACTTCGGCCCCTTCAAACATATTGCCTTTGTAATGGTATTGTTCGAATCCCCATCAAAAACACTATTTAGAGTGTTATTTGCAAGCCTGTATCGTCAAATTTGCATCTTTTATAACGGTATTTCCATTTCTTGTCCGGCTGTGAGCTCGAAGTGAGCAAACCCAACTGGAAATATGACTAAAAATGTCAAAACAATGTGATGTTTTTGACAAAAAGCGTGTGCACTATTTATGTACGAAAAGTATATAAGCACGACAGAAGCACGACGAGTCGTGATAGAACACATGTTTATGGGAGGGGGAGAGAAAATATACTCGCAATATACTTATTGCGGCATATCCCTGATAAAATATAATTGAAACCAAATCTGCCATATCAGTGGCACCGGCTATCGGGCATTACCTGTACAATAAGCGACTATAAACAGTGTGATTTAGACCTAAATGCTTCTAACCAATCGTATAGCTTTAGCTAAGGTAGTTTTATAGGCCTAGGCTTGTTTACTCGAAGAAATAAACGCTTTTAACAAGCTGTTTGGTTATTTATTGAACCACATGACTCGACGCTGATTATAAAACATATGTATTGATTAATAGCAAGGGAAAACATATTTCTTTGATCTGGTTATGAATTTTTTGTCTGAATCGATGTAACAATGGAGATATTCGCTGCCTAATATGGCATATAATAAAAGGTTCGAAAATAAAAAACATTAAGAAAATCTGTAAAATATTCACTTTTTACAGAAATGTCTCTAAATTTCGTCTGCTAATCAATAAATAACTCTAATTTATAAAACAAAATCATATTTTGTGAAATATTCCCACTATCGTGTAAAATCGACCGATTTGGGAAAACCAATTTCGACGTCTCTCTCCTTCAATATTTATCCGATAGAAATTAAACTTTCACAACATTAATACTTCATATAGGCCTACATTCTGACAAAGTTTGAAGGATTTTGAATTTTCTCATTTTACACGTCTTACCTGACTATTACAGACAACCGCTCTTAATAACTTAACTAGTCAAGGAGGAATCTTTGGCAATCAAGTGGCAGATTATAAGTTTTACAAATGGTTACTCTATTTTATTGCAACTGATACAGGTTCCAGTGTCCTGCATGGCGGCCATAGCGAGTTTTAACAACAAGTGGGAAAAAGTCCTCATCAGGTTTACAATGTTGAAATAATATTGCATCAAAATTTGCATCAGAATCCTCGATTGTAGAACAATTTTTTCTGAATAGTATCCCGGCTCCAAAACTCGTTTGGTAAACACAGCCCATTGAACTATAAATGAACTATAAGTACTATTTACAACATGAGCCGCCGTGTTGTACGAGTTTGTATATCCGATACAACACGGACGCGAATGTTGTAAATGGCTTAACTCATCTTATACGAGTTCCTTGGCAAACGTTGTCTAAGCCGAGAAAATCAAAGTTAAGGTTACAGGACACCCTTTTTGGCGTTTTGCGGAAAATCGCTACTGCGCGCTCAATATCAGTCCGATTTTCATCAAATTTTCACCAAATGTTCTCCAGTGCATGCAAAATATGGTAAAGTTGTAAAATTAACAAACAATAAAATAATGTAAGCATTATTCAGGAAAATCTTAAATCGCGGTACCTTTACGCTTTTGGGTTGTGCTCCTGCTCGTTTGAAGTTATATTTATGAAAATATCATTTTTACACAGTAAAATAGTTGTTCTAAAAAATTGTGTTCGGAATTTTTTGTTTATTTCGTCATTTCACTGATATGGTGATTTCTTTGACGACTGCAATATATTTCTGAATTGTTTGAGTGAATTGCTCTTTATTTTTAAAATATCCAAAATTAAACAAAAGCCGAACACAATTTTGAAACTGACGTATTTAGCTATGTCCTGTGAAAATTTGAGAAAAATTGGTTAAAACCCGCAGGAGCACAACTAATTTGAAAATCAGTAATTACCGTAAAATTTTTCGGGAGAAAATTGAATTTGAATATTACATTTTCAATGTTTTTCTTATTGCAGCGTTCAAACTTGGTCAGATAGTAGAACTAGTCTAATGCTTTCATTGAAACCAATAAAAAAAATTCAGGCAAAATTAACACTCAAAAGGTGTTCTGTAACCTTAAAGTTTATGTAACCTTAAAGTTTATGTAAATCAATATGAATCTGTATCACATATACAGATATAATATGACACGCTTATGATTTTTCTTTGTGTTTTCTTCATTAATTATTGAGTTTTTAAAGTTTATTTATAGTTCAATGATACAGCCTAGTCCCTAGGCTTCGTAATAATGCACGTTCACACAAAACACACAAACATATAAAACAACATGGCAACATCAAAATCAAATATAGAGGAATTTCTCAATTAGTGAATGTTTAGATAGGTTTAACAATCTTGGCTTTGATGATCTGGAGTCCCTTCAATCCTTGACTGACAAAGAATGACAGGAGATGTTTATTGCACTAATTGCAGTCAGCCTATCGGTAAAACCATGCAGGCCATCTTGTAGGGTCTACTAAATACTGCCCGGAGCGCCAGGGGACGCCCGGGAGCGCTTGAGAACGCCCGGGGATATACAAGGTTGTATAAATCAGTTCACGATACTTTTTGAGTCTCTATGAGGCATTATATTAAATGAAAAATAATATTAAAAGTGATTTTCAACCAGCCTAGCAACAAGCGGTGAAGCGCGGTCGCCCACGCAGGAAGTTGTGCGAAACACGAGATTATATTTATTATAAATGTAAATATTTGCTGTTATTTAAATTAAACTAAAGTTAAAATAAAAAATTAAGACTAGTTTTGTTTTAATATATCAACTGCTGAGAACAAGGCAGTTGTTGTTTGCTGGCGTTCGAAAAAACGTCATCAAGATTACCAAGATCTGTACGTAAAAGTAAAAAACAAATAAGCTCATAAACTAAAAAGAGAAGATGATTATATAAATCACAAAACTATTTTCCCAGACCCAGAACGAAAACAAAAACATTTCGGGGATCCGAGGACTTTGGAATTTCCTTTTTATTTAAACAAAGCTAAGTTGAAAACTCGCCTTTTTAAAAGGGTATGAGCAACAAAAAATTTTATTGCTTCATCTGAAAGAGCATGAAAAAATAAGCCGATTGGCCGTTTAATGCTCTATTCTATCTCATCTATAGTTCCGAAGTTATATGCAAAAATGTGCAAAATATAAGTTGTTTATTCAGCACAACGTGTGACGTCATTAGTTGAGTAAGTATGTTTAAGAGGAGATTTTTTTGTATGTTACGTAACACGCACTCAAAACTAATGCGTATAATATATCACTTGAGGTTATGACTAAATTCAAAATTTTTATTTTTCATTACGTTTCTCAATCGGCAAACAAACTTAGAAAGTATGTTTAGTGCTTTATCTGTAAAATAATACTAAATGAAGCAATAAAATGGCTGGATGACTCATAAAAACATTCCGCGTAAAAAAACTCAATGGCTGGATAACTCATAAAAACACTTCGCGTAAACAAAAACGCAGTTTTTCAGCCTTTATATTATATCGGCTCCTGTAGAGTAGGGGGTATATAAAATAATTAGGTTAATAATATTTAGTCAAAGTCCAGAGGAAAGCTTTCTTAAAAAGGCGAGTTTTCAACTTAGCTTTGTTTAAATAAAAAGGAAATTCCAAAGTCCTCGGATCCCCGAAATGTTTTTGTTTTCGTTCTGGGTCTGGGAAAATAGTTTTGTGATTTATATAGTCATCTTCTCTTTTTAGTTTATGGGCTTTTTTGTTTTTGACTTTTACGTACAGATCTCGGTAATCTTGATGACAACGTTTTCTCGAACGCCAGCAAATGACAACTGCCTTGTTCTCAGCAGTTGATATATTAAAACAAAACTAGTCTTAATTTTTTATTTTAACTTTAGTTTAATTTAAATAACAGCAAATATTTACATTTATAATAAATATAATCTCATGTTTCGCACAACTTCCTGTGTGGGCGACCGTGCTTCACCACTTGTTGCTAGGCTGGTTGAAAGTCACTTTTAATATTTTTTTCATTTAATATAATGCCTCATAGAGACTCAAAAAGTATTGTGAACTGATTTATACAACCTTGTATATCCCCGGGCGTTCTCACGCGCTCCCGGCCGCTTCCAGGCATCCCTGGGCGCTCCCGGGCGCTCCGGGCAGTATTTAGTAGGACCGATCTTGTAAAATTCAGGAAGACCCTTACTGTGCTTTGCAATAAATCCCAATAGAAAGAAGTATCTCCCAGAAGTGCAAAGACTGAAGTTACTCAACCAAGAAAAGTGAAAAAAAGTAAGTGCACATCAGAGACTGATCATTCACTATGATTATATTTTTGTTTGCTGAATTTACGTGACCAACATTCAACATCGACAGCAAATTTGTACTCAGATATTGCTACATGCTTCATCTATAATTTTAACATAGGCTTTATTTCTATTTTAATAGCAATAACTTTAGCTGGTGCAAAGTTTGTGTTGGGTGCTAGTACACACACTCAAGAAGAGCCCTGGAAAAAGTTCCTCATACCAACTGTAAAGACAGACAGACTAAAATATTTCAATTCCTTGACAAAGGAAGTGTATGATTCAGCTTATACTAGCAAACAATCCAGATTCCAGCCATACTTAGATGGTCAAAGAAGATTCCGGTGGGAGATTACAGTATATCCAATGTCAACAAAGTCAAGAAGATCCTTGGTTCGTACAAAGAATGTACTATCCCGAAGACATTAACTATCCAGAAAACATTAACTGTGCTCAATACCGAGAATTCCCCTTTAAATGTGAAGGCTGATGATGTTGCGAAGAGCCAGAGAGCTCTGGCCCATGTGAATGCCACACTAATAGAGATTAAGCAAGTTAATGAGAAGTTGTTGTCTAGAAAGAAAGAGTTGTTTGATCAGGATTTGAAACCAAAGACCTGGGCAAGCAATGAAATAACATTTGTCGATCAACTTTGCTACAAAAGTGGAAGTCATAATCAGAGAAACTGAACAAATCTTTGTAGTGATGTTGAAATCAGTGAAAGAAAAATAATTGCAAGAAGAATCGAACAGAAATTAAAAGCCAAAAGAAGAAAAGCAATATTAAAATCAAAGAGCAAAAAATGTTAGATTGACACTAGAGTGAGGATAATGTACCAATTGACATTTTAACTGATGATGACAATAATGCA
This sequence comes from Paramuricea clavata, assembly GCA_902702795.2. NCBI lineage: Eukaryota > Metazoa > Cnidaria > Anthozoa > Malacalcyonacea > Plexauridae > Paramuricea > Paramuricea clavata. The sequence goes on along the minus strand of CACRXK020006741.1, from coordinate 18,768 downwards.
TGTTGACATTTTGTTACTTATATCCTTTTTAATAGTAATACTGATGAAAATTTTTGTTACCCAACCTTGTGCATGTGAATTTTTTTTTACCCAACCTAACACATGCTCAATTTTTTGTTTACCCCACCATTTTCTCTTCGGGCCCCACCCCGGCCATAAACAATGACCACTCCCTTAGAAAAGGCAAAAGCAAGTCCCAAGGCCTCAAAAGTATTGGCGAGATGGGAGCTAAGTTACCTAAGCTTGTGATTAGCAAATTTCAAGGCAATCATCTAGATTGGGTAAGATTTTGGAATCAATTTGAAACTGAAATTGACAAGTCCAACATAACACAGGTAGCCAAGCTATCCTATTTAAGAGAATTGCTCATGCCCAATGCTCGAGTAATGATAGAAGGGCTTCCTTTCTCATCTGAAGGTTATGAGAGAGTGAAAACGATTTTGAAAACCAAGTATGGGCAAATCAGTGAAGTCATAAATGCACACATACAGTGTATTTTAGGATTACCTAAACTTCATGGAACAGAGCCAGCCAAAGTGCACAAATTTTATGAGACACTTGCAAGTCATGTTCAAACATTGGAAACATTAGGCAAACTCAAAGAGATTGGGGGGTTTGTACGTGGAACTCTGGATAAGTTACCAGGCATTAGACCGGATCTGGTTCTCCTTGACGATGATTGGCAACAGTGGGGGTTTTTACAGCTAGTTGAATCTCTCAGAAAGTGGTGTGACCGCAGTCCAATTCAACCGAGTGATCGCAAGGGAGGTAGTCATATCTGTGGTCATGGTCACTCTTACCAAGCAACCCTTCACCAAGTTCGATGGTGTGTGTATTGTGATGGCAAGGATCACAAAGCCACAGAGTGTAGAAAGGTCACTTATGTTAAACAGCGTAGAAAGACCCTTAGCGAAAAGCGACTTTGCTTCAATTCCACTGGCGCAAGACACCAAGCAAAGGATTGTAAGAGCAAGCACACCTGTCAAAAATGTGGAACTCCAGAAAAAGGAAGCCAAACATCTTAAATACAAGTCTAAGCAGGGAAAACACCAAAGTGAAACCCAAACAAATTGCCAACAACCCAAAAAGTCCTGTATTAATGATATCCGTAGTATGTTGATATTAAAGGAGAAAACTCCTGTTAGAGAAGAGGATGACACAGGAAACCAGAGTGATGACACTTTGCCGTTAAGTGATAATGAGAGTGATGTTGGCAACAACCTCATTGCATCCCTCGAAGAGGAAAACGTGGATAGCCAAATTGAAGGTAACAAGGGTGCACAAGGAAATACCAAAAAGAACGAGGAAGAAGTAATCATTATCAGCGACGAAAAAGAGAGTCACAAGATGAAGAAAGATTGCAATAAAGTCGAAACCAAAATAGATGATGGCAAGGAAAGGGAGATCCAGGTAAAAAAGAAAAAAGATGACCCTGCAACAGAAAAGGATGACAACATCGAGGTTGCTAACGAAGGATAAGGAAGCAATGCGTGTCAAGAGAACAAATCCAACAAACCTGATGTTTTCCAAGGTGAAACATGTGTATCAGAAAACAAAGGCCAAACTGAAGAAAAGTTTGTTTAGAACCTTCCCAGATGCAAACTACTCTGGGAAGGGCATTAACTGACTGTGAACATGAATTGGATATTTCAGCATTAGTAGACATACTTTCAAAGCAAGAATCGCGTATGCTAAGCAAAACAACTGTAAATAATGGTGTGAGAGAAAGTCTTATGGAAGAACTAACCCTTAAAATGTACATAATTGCTAAGAAATCACAAAAACTGCTCAAAATGTAATAGTTTTATTAGCACTAGTAAATGTGTTCTGGAGAATAAATTTGTGCATCTGCCTTACCTGTGAAACAAATACTTTAATGGCAAATACAATAGTGGAAAAGCGCAATGCAAAGTCTTACAGATGCCAGTGGCAGCAAAATCACGGTAAATGGCAGATTGTTTATTGTGGAGAAAGACTGCGAGTGTGGTAACTACAAAGATATAACAGCCAAAATTAACATTTCTACTGGGGATAATTCATTGCTAAAAGAAAATAACTACCTACCAAGAAAAGAATACGACGAACTTCTCAGCATAAGTGAGAGTACATCACAAAAGCAAGTATTAAAACATGCTATTTGTAGTGCCTACAACCTGTCAAAAAGAGCAGCGAGTAGAGTTTATGGGATTGCTAACGTAGAGAAGCGTGCAGAACCTGTGAAAGATGCAGCTTTAGTAGTTGCAGAGATTAAACGAAAACATAAAGAAGCAATGAGAATTGAGCAAGAAACATTTTTGGTTTCATGTGGACTGGACCCTCGTGAATGCTTCTCTAGTTCAGAATCATCCGATGATTCCAAAATTTTGTTAGATAGTGAATGTTCCGACAGTGAAACATGTCAGGAAAAGGAAGTTACGGTTGCTGATCAAGAAAATTTCCTAGATAAAAGCAGAACTTCAAGCAAGATAGATGTTGAGACCCATTCACTTATTGTGAGAAAGAAACTACAACACGCAAACTTCAACTGGTTTGTTTTTGTTTCAGTAATGGAAGAATTTTTTCGGGACGCAGAACATCAGAAATGCTTAACCAGTTCTTAGACGATTTTTCTTCGAAATTGCCTGAGCTTGGTCTTAGTGAGGAAGAAGTTAAGTTAAACACAAACTTCAAGGACTGTATATCTTCATAAAATGTAAGAAATGGAGAATAGTTCCACAACTGTGCCCCAGTTTAGTGAAAGTAGCGTTGATGAAAGTTCCAGCGACAAGGATGAAAGTGGTGATATAGCATCTGAAAAAAACAGTTATGACGTCAAAAGTAAACTGAAGAAGATTAGAGACAGGATTCGGAAGAAAACAACAAAGGAAATCCAAATCAACAGACTTTTGAGGAAAAAAGTCACACGGTCTAGTAACACTATTTTAGACCAGTTTCCTGACATAGGTCAAGTTATTGAGAAAATAGTGGAAGAGAGTGATGTTGGAGCAGATCGCTGGCGAAGAACAGGCGTGTATACCTTTACAGGTAATCCAAAGGAAAGCAAATGGATGACATTTGGCAAGATAAAACAAGAGCTAGAGTCACATTATGAAAGAAAGTTTAGTTATGGTACCGTGGTTCAGCTGTGTGTACCAAGACACAAGTGCAGGTTATCCAGCAAGCGATATAAAAGTGTAGCCAATGTTAAATATCAAAGAGCAAGGAACGGATTCACTTTAAAGTACAATCCGGACAGTAAATGGAGTCGTTCCATGTACAAATTGTTTAAACAACTCCTAAAAGATGGAAAGGATATTTTACTATTAAACCGTGATGACCAGGCTGGACTCAACATTTCGCCTTGACTCAACATTTACACACAAGAACTCACAAATCTTTGAATCCCACAAATAAACAACCCGGACAGACTTCGTTAATAAGCACCCGGACAGACTTCGTTAATAAGAACCAGACCCAGCTTCAGACGTCTTATAATTTAAAAAAAAAAACGAAACTTCATGAAAAGAGTCCTCAGCATGCTGATGATATTGTAGCACTTGAAGGAGTAGATATATTGAAATCAGCGTTTTACAAAGAGAATACCCAGGAACCCAAAGATGTAGAATGCATTCAGGTAGATGGAGCAGGTGACGAAGGTCCATTGCACGACAAAGTTCAATTCATGTGGACTGAGCATCACATGACCAAGCCAACTACGATCACGTTAGTTACCACCTGGTGCAGTGGGGACAGTTTCCTCAATAGAGTTGAGCTCCAAAACAGATGTCTCGGAAGAAGCCATTCTAACTTGTTTATACCATCGACATTAATGGACTTAATGGGATCCAACGAAGCTGATGATGGCGGACTTGATGAAGAAAAACACAAAGAAGACATGTGTGCAGCAATTGCCAAATATATCAGCAGAGTTGATGGCACTCCATGCATGAGGACACAGATTAATCTTATCAAAGGACCTGTGGATCAAATACACGTTTCCAGAAGAAAAGAGTTGACAACGTTCTTGAAAGCGAGTAAGAAAGCGAAAGAGCAACTAAAGCATGATAATCCTACATTGTTTGCTTACTTTACCGAAATCTGGGACGTCAGAAACAACCATATAGATGAGAGTCTCCCTAAAAATTATGTGTTCATGCTGAAATGCTGTGGGAAAAGTTGTGGGAAAAGTTGGCAAACATCCGTTGTGTAAAAAAGGTACACATATTTTTTTTCAAAATATAGTATCATTTCTTCATTAAATCTTTATTTAGCTAATTCTGCAGACAGTTGACTCTCAATATGTACCAAATTTAAAAAAATATTTCTTGAAAAACCCTTAATGTTGCAAGGTTGCATTCACACAGACATGTTAAAATTGTATGCCAAACGGAATGGGTCATTGAGTGTACTGTGTGTATACGAGTACAAAGTTACTTTTTTGTTTGCAGGTTCATGATTTCATGTGACCAATGTGGAAATTGGTTTCACGGAGATTGTATTGCCATGACAGAGGAGGAATTAAACAAACATGAAGACCAAGATCTGCCTTATATAATGTCCTAGATGCAAGGAACCAGGTGTGTTTAATTTTATGAGTTTTACAACACTCGAATTTATGTACATTCACTCAATTCGGAGAGTAATTTAACTGTTGTTTTTTAGGAGTCAGAGATCTTCCCGTTGATGTCAAATGGTTTCCAGCTGGCCCATAGTTTAGTTTCTTTCCGCATCCAGTTGTTGATCCAAGTAGGCCGTCGAAAGTAACACAATGCAAGATTTGTGCTCCAACCTGCTACGGTCATTATGTCACAAATGTCGACCAGTTGTTGCAACTATATTCTGAAGGAAAAGCAATTCGATCTCCACCACCCAGCAATATTTTAACAGATTACCATAAATGTCAGGATAATACCGAATCAGTATTAAATATAGATACGTGAGGTCAAAATTTGGTTAAACCACCTTCAGCAGGTCGCTGAGAACAGAAAACGAGGAGTAGAGAACGCTAAAGCTACAAGGGAAAAGAAGAAAAACAAAAAGGCCTAAAAATAATATAAGCTTGGACGCACAGCTATCACACACACAAACATATATTATAAAGGCCTGATTCCATGGGCGCTTTTTTCCGGCGAAATGCAAATAATTTCGCCTGTTTCTTTTGAATTGTGACCAGTCGAATAAATTATTTCTAGTTGATTCCTCACAATTCAAAAGAAACAGGCAAGATATTTTGCAATTCGCTCAAAAAAAGCATCTGTGGGCGTGGAGGCCTTTAGCTATTTCAGTTCATATTTAGAGTTTAGATTTTAATCACGTTTTTGCAGCCTCAATACTGCCTTCATATAAATGTTGATGTATATACTTTGTGCAGAGTGTCCATATAAAAATGCTTTTCGTTTCATATTTTGAGGTATTGCCACCCTTTTTATATACAGGAATGGATTATTTATTTGACAGTGTATTATTCAGTACAAAAAATGCCACCAGAGCTATGCCTATAGTGCCCATACATTTATCAGAATACCACAAAACATAACAGGGTATTTTGGGCATGTATAAAGTAATCCAAATTCTTAATTTCAAAATGCCCCGGGCAAAGGTTTGAGTTCAAATGCCCAACCCCTGGGATGTGCTTTATAGGAAAATGCCCTTGGGTAGCCCGGAGGGATGGGCACGCTTGGATTTGACTGATGCATTATAGTCTAGGACCTGTATATGAGTTTGTATGTGATTCATTTAGGACAGGTAATCTTAACTGTTTTAGGGTAAAATGACCATGGCAGTCAACATGGCATATGTGCGAAAACCTGAATCCGGGACGAAAGTCCTGAAAATGACCCCGCCCTGAAACGGCAGTGTCGACATAGCTCTAACTTCCAAAAAGGAAAAGTGATAGCCTTTCTGAAGTGCTTATAGTGTTTAGAAGGGTTGCTTTTAGGGGTGGTCATTGAAGGAAAAATCTGTCTAAGTATAATATTTACCAGAAAATGCTATGCACCACCCCCAGGTAAATTGCTGATTATGCACAAAATAACTAATATGCCTGGCAGAAATTTAATATTCTTATTTCCTAAAAAAAATTATTATGGGGTGAAAAACTATGCTTAATTTAATATAAATATTGTTGATTTCATAAGGATTGTCATTGTTTTCTTTAAATATAATACATTTTATTTCACTTACCCCCCACGAAAACACGATTTCAGTCATATTTTGCCGTCTTGTTTGCTTTTTATCGCCGAATCTCGCAAATATCATCCAGTTATTGTACTTTTACATAATTATAAATGGCTGAAGAAGATTTCAAAGAAGGTTTCATCCACTTTTGTAACAGTGCAGTGTATTTTATCTTCGATATTGTGTCCTTCGATATTTCATTAAATTGCCGCCATTTTAATGGCTCGCCGCTTCTCTGCCCGATAAATTGGCCTTCTTCGTTTTCATATGTATTTAGATTACATTATCCAAGGGTACTTCCTTGTAGAATAGTACCAATCCAAAAATTTAAAATATTATTGGTACTTGGGAGGAAAAAACCTCCCATAATAGTTGTCCTGTTTGAATTCAAAAGAAATAATTTAAAAGTCACACGCAAGTTCGCGAAAACACCTTGTGGGTTACATAACAGGGGGGAGTGAATATTTTCACGAAACGTTTGTTCGCCACCATAGGCCACAGCAACCTAACTAAGTACATTATATTTATTGTATATTTGTGATTTATGATAAAAGCAATAAATATTTGCGTATCAATTATAAAAATACAAAAAATATAATACATTTAGTTAGGTTGCTGTGGTGGCGAACAAACGTTTCGTGAAAATATTCACCCCCCTGTCATGTAGTACACGAGGTGTTTTCGCGAACTTGCGCGTGACTTTTAAATTATTTCTTTTGAATTCAAACAGGACAACTATTATGGGAGGTTTTTACCTCCCAAGTACCAATAATATTTTCAATTTTTGGATTGGTACTATTCTACAAGGAAGTACTCTTGGATAATCCAGATGATCTTGATGCGCGGAAAAGTACTGGCACTAGTTGTCAAATAGAAATCCATTTTGTGATTAAAACAACTGAATATCTCCCGTAATATACTTTATTTCGATTCCATATTTTTGTCAGAGCTATAGTTCTCATAACCAAACATAATTACAAAATTTCAACTAGTTTCATAAAGAATAACGAAAGATATAATTGACTGAATACATCAAAATGGATTTCTATTCGGACAACCCTTTCTGAGCGCTGATTGGCTAAAATACGAACACGAGATCACCTGGAATGTAATCTAAATACATATGAAAACGAAGAAGTGGCATTTATTGGGCAGAGAAGCGGCGAGCCATTAAAATGGCGGCAATTTGACGAAATATCGAAGGACACAATATCGAAGATAAAATACACTGCACTGTTACAAAAGTGGATGAAACCTTCTTTGAAATCTTCTTCAGCCATTTATAATTATGTAAAAGTACAATAACTGGATGATATTTGCGAGATTCCGCGATAAAAAGCAAACAGACGGCAAAATATGGCTGAAATCGTGTTTTCGTGGGGGGGGTAAGTGAAATATTTAAAATGTATTATATTTAAAGAAAACAATGACAATCCTTACGAAATCAACAATATTTATATTAAATTAAGCATAGTTTTTCACCCCATAATAATTTTTTTTAGGAAATAAGAATATTTAATTTCTGCCAGGCATATTAGTTATTTTGTGCATAATCAGCAATTTACCTGGGGTGGTGCATAGTCATTTTCTGGTAAAATATTATACTTAGACAAATTTTTCCTTCCAATGACCACCCCTAAAAGCAACCCTTCTAAAAACTATAAGCACTTCAGAAAGGCTATCGCTTTTCCTTTTTGGAAGTTAGAGCTATATCGACACTGCCGTTACAGGGCGGGGTCATTTTCAGGACTTTCGTCCCGGATTCAGGTTTTCGCACATATGCCATGTTGACCGCCATGGTCATTTTACCATTTCTGATGAAATAATTAAATGAATAAAAGCACAGCAGTTAGTTTTGTGTAGGATTTAAAGTGTATTTGTCGAGGTAATTAGTACTGGTATATATAACATTTAGAAAGATTTATGCTTCATCAACCAACGTACAATTCTCAAATCTTTGTTTCTATTGAAAATATTTCGAAGCAAAGATTTTGAATTTGGATAAATCTTTATCGAATCATGAAGAAGATTGGGAAAATAAGCAATTAAACCTTGTATTTCACCTTGTTACGTGATGTTTGACCAAAGTTGGTTGGTCTTGTTTGAATGAGCCTTAAAATGTTATCCAACATGGTGCAGTATTGGACGATTACGCATAATCATTGGCATTTGTGGATTACGCGTGATCACTGAACATGCCTAGGTTCCCCCAACATTGTTCAACATCCTGTTGGACCCGTTTATACCAGGCTTAACCTATAAAACTAGTTTTCTTTTTCCTAGGGCGTTTTGGAGTATTCACTGTGCCTGTTCTTCGCCAAGCTTGTCAGCTATACATTTCTGTATTGGCTTCCTTATTACATTGCTCATACAGGTTAATGCAAACATGTTTTTAAATATTTAATGTAAATCGCAATTCAGTAAACATTGTATAGTTACTACGTATTGGAGTTGAGAATCACCCAATTTACAGATAACTGAGTTTTAAATTTTACCTAAGGTTCGACTAACCTTCAAATAACCACAAATACGAGTTTCGGTGTGTGTAATATTTGGGTCATTCTAGGAAGAAATGTTATATCTTTAAAAAATTTAATCTTGATTCCTTGTAAACTTTTTCGTTGTCAAAGTTTCCGGAAATGAGGTCATTAGAAGTATTTTTGGTGAAAAAAAAACCCAAAGGAGAACGAATTTGCAATTCATCTAATGCCAACATATCCAGAAACGTTGACAGTAAAAAGATTGATCAAGATGAGGTTTTTTACTTTAAAGATATATCACATTTCTTCGTAGAATGACCCAAATATTAAACATATACAAAGCAATCATCTTTGCAGTTAGTCGCACTTCAAGTATATTATCTGCAATTCAAATAACCGCGTGAAATTACAGAAGGCATGGGACTAGTACTGCGTGTTCTAAACTAGGGACCGCAGTGTATTCACATATACAAATTAATTTTGCATTCAGATATCGGTGGTGTGAGATACGACTCACACAAAGCTGGCGATTTATCGATATTTTTTGATGTTGGAGGCATAATTGGTAAGTGCAAGACTCGATTCTGTAATTTTTCACAGTCGGCCACATGTTTTTGAAGGCAATAGTTTAAATCAAAGGAAACGTAAGTATTAGATGCAAATTTGCAAGGCTTTGCAATTGATTCCAAGCAGGCCTAAACAGATACATACTGAGATTATCCTTTTAGGGGGAGGAGATTACAGACCAGCACATATAAAGACCATTTCGATGACAATTCGTCAATAAATTTACAGACAACATATTTATCTCTGTCTTAGCACCCTATATTTCAAAGGTGTGGGGTCATCCACTTTCTCCTGCACATACACCGCTGATCATTCACTCATCGAAGCCAGTAAACCACACCCATTTCCTAGTGACATTTGGAAAATAAAACTACGCTTCATTGCACAGAAACCCTAAGCAATGTTATTATGAAGAGTCAAGGGAGGAGTTGTCCCATTCTTTAACCACCAATTTCATATGCCGAGGCCAAATTCACTCCTCGAAACCAAGTTGAAACCTTGTTGCGAAAGCCTTTATGCTACCCACTGATTGAACAATATTACGAACTCAATTACCCAACCACAGCATAACGCCGACGAAACAATTAACAATAACGAAAGCATTTACAACATCCCTTTTGGCACAAATATACAGTAGATACTAGATAGATAATTTATCAATAAGAAATTACATAGTCGCCTTATAAAGTCGAATTGCGTAATTTAGGTACAAGTGTTAATACAATGTACAGCAATAAACATTTGTTGAGTACTATTTACAATTCTAAGCCCTTGCTGAGGAAGGGAAAAGACTTTGAAGACCTGTTAGTTTTATAGCGTGACACAACCAGTTCGCGCGGCTTTCTTAAGTTGTAACATGAGTTATTTTCAGGGCATAACAAACTCGCGCCGTGTTACTAGAGCCGTTTCTGGGTATGGTCTCGGAGGTCTCCCCTGGGGAACACCATGCAGAGGGTACCGAACCCCACTATGTTCTCTTAGCGTACCTATTTTTCTCTAATTGCAGGAGGAATTTTAGCTGGTGTTATCTCTGACCAAAGTCACTGCAGTGGAATAACATGTGTCGTCATGTTAGTGTTTGCATCACCTTCAGTAAGTATCTATATATACGAAAGTCAGATATCTGGTCTACGAAAGTTGCATACCCGCTAGAATTAAGCCAAATACGCTCCAGTCTAAACTAGAAATGCATGCATGTAAAAAAAAGTAGAAATAAACTAGAAATGCATATGTAAAAATAAATTAGAAATAAACTAGAAATGCATATGTAAAATAAACTAGAAATGCATGCATGATTGGAAAGGCAATCCCTCGCCTTTTTTTAACAAAATCACTCTAGTTTCAAACATGGTTTCAACGTGAAGAGCATTTCATAATTTAGGGATGTTCTGGCGCAGCGATACAAACCAGCCAGTATTTGATTTTCGTCCAACCTTTGTTTGTTTCACTTTTTGATGTCTGAGCGCAGTACTGCACAATAGTTTGTTTAATTTGCTTTTGTACATAGTGTTTTGCCATTGACAAGTACAAATGTACAATCATCTGGCGTTCGAGAGAATAGAATGCTTTACTCAACGTAGTCTATGTACAATATTATGGATACGGGCATGAAAGACTAAACAAATTAATCACGTTTTTGTCCGTCCCACTTCACAGTGTCTCTTTTCTTTTCAGCTCTATCTTTACAGATTTTGTGGCAACAAGGATTTGGGAACAAATATAGGTATAAGTGGCAATTGCCTTCTTTCTGGGAACAAAGTTGTATTAGTCCCAGCACGTCCTCTAACTTTAGTAAATATCTTGACTGAAATTATGTTACAAATTGTCATATATACCTGTACCTATTTGATTACATGGTAAACTACCAGAAAAATAGAAAAAGAACTTCGATCGACGTTTCGCGCGAAGGCCCCTCGTTAGTCAGGGTTCGTACAAAACTTGAAAGTCCTTGAATGTCCTTGGAATTTGAAAACAAGAATTCAAGGCCTTGAATGTCCTTGAATTTGTAAAGAAGTACTTGAATGTCCTTGAATTCTTCTTGCTTTAGTTTTTGGATATTTTCTGAAATTGTTTGACATTCAAGACGGACATTTTGTTGAACTGATTTTGCATGTTCATATCTGACCTCATTATAAAGTTACGTTTTGAACAATTCAACGTCAGATTTTGCTGATTTCTAACACCTTTAGTATTTAGTCCTTGAATTTGCTGATACACGACCTTGAATGTCCTTGAAAAGTCCTTGAATTTAACTCTTCCTGGCCTGTACGAACCCTGGTTAGTACTTAGTATAGCTATAGCTTAGGAAATAACAAGTTTAAGCGATTAAATGTTCCTAGATATAATATATAATTGTGTCAATAATAATCAATGGCAATAAACTTGTAACTTGTAACCCGAGTATACTAAATTCTTGTAACTTGCAACCCAACGACATCCAAAAGGTCGATCCCCTTCTTTCTGTTCCTTCGTGACCAGGGAAGCATAGGATTTTACTACCAAAAGAAACTGTTTTGTCCAACGTCGTATCCCACCCCATTCCTAGACAATACGTTTTCGAAGGCATTCAACCATTCCCCGATATGAAACCCCTTGGAGACCCTTGGTCTAATGTTCCAAATAACAAAATTCCCCTAGTTTTCAATTACCATTCCTCAACAACTATTTCCATGGTTGCAGACGTTAGGGAGTATAAAGGCAAACTCTAAATTCAAAATGTGCGCTTCAAAACTTAATTTAATTATGAATTCTGGAGTTAAAGGACATTGGCAATAAAAAATTTTATTGCTTTATCTGAAAGAGCATACATGAAAAAATAAGCCGATTGGCCGTTTACTGCTCTATTCTATCTCATCTGGTTCCAAAGTTATACGCAAAAATGTGTAAAATATAAATTGCTGATTCAGCACAACGTGTGACGTCATTAGTTGGGTAAGTATGTTTATTGAATAGTAAACTAAAGCATAGCTAAGTTATTATTGGCTCAAATCAAATGAAATTTTGCATACAGATAGTACATGATGAGACGCATGGGAAAATACTTCTAATTTTGTTGTCAAGGTAACACAGTCGTTCCTAGGCCCTTTACACTGATTTTGAATAACTAGTTGCATTTATCTATGTGTACGTCATTTTCGAATAATATAATGTCGTCACACGTTGTGCTGAAACAGCAATTTATATTTTGCACATTTTTGTGTATAACTTCGGAACTAGATGAGATAGAATAGAGCATTAAACGGCCAACCGGCTTATTTTTTCATGCTCTTTCAGATGAAGCAATAAAAATTTTGGTTACCAATGTCTTTAAAGGCCAACCCCAGGCATACTTAGTTAATGTTGGCTTATGTCCAGCGTTTGTGCGGGTTTTAATTCCGTCTTCCTGCTTTTTCTATTTAGGACTCATGATTGTAAGTGGTATATTTGTCAATGGTCCTTATGGTTTGATAACGACAGCGGTATCAGCAAACTTGGTAAGCAAAACACATCACATTGAATCTTTCATTATAGTCGTATGGACAGGCTGTAGTTGGGACAAAATTTACAGTAAAGGCCAGATCAGGCCAGATGAGTTTTCGTGACCCTCATCAGTCACTAAAAGAGAACTCCAACACTTTCGTGACATTTGATTGGCAGGGACCGGTTGTATAAAAAAGTGCATTATTAAAGTTAACTATAGTTGTGGAAACGTCATCCAATAAGAAGGGCGTATTTGAGAGTTAATCACTATTTAACCACAAAATAGTGATTAAAAAAGTGATTAACAGTTTTATACATAAGATAAGATAAGATAAAACTTTATTTGACTACGCTGGCCACTTCAACTGGAGCTGCTTTCCAAGTGGGGCGTAGATAAATTATGTAACAAAAATATATAAAATACAAAATCACTAAGAATATTAAGAACTACGAATACAAATACATATTACAAAACAAATGGTATACAAAAGTCAAATAGCTAATTCGTCAGACTAACAGAGGAAATATTTCTATTGAAAGAATTTAAAGATTCGTTGTTTCTTACTTGTTCAGGAATGGTATTCCAGATTTTAACCCCACTATATCGAAAACATTTTCTGCCATACTCGGTATTTGGTCGGGGCAGAAAGAGAGACGAATTTGAACCTCGTAAATTATAACTGTGGATATGTTTAGAATTCTGGAACATTGATGAGATCCTCGATGGTGCCAAATTATTGACAACCTTAAACATGAGACGGGCCATAATATGTTTTCGCCTTTCTTCCAAGCTTATCCACCCTACTTGATCGAGGGCCAGTTGAGATTGTCCAGGCTCATCTTTAAAGTTCATTATAATTCTATAGCACATCTGTTGTGAAGTTTTTGTAGTCGTTCAGACTGGCCTCTCTTAATGGAATTCCAAACTTCACAACAGTAGTCGAAATGGGGTTGGACAAGACCATAATACACTGACTTCAAAGTATCAGAATTAGTAAAATCCTTTATCTTTTTCATGGCACGTATTTCAGAAGATTTTTTTTTTTGAAATTTGGTCAATATGACTGTCCCAAGTTAAAAATTGATCAATTTTGACTCCAAGAGTTTTTGTAACTTGAACCCCTTTAATTGGTTCATCCCGAATAAAAACACGTGGTTGTTCTTCCAACGTGTTAATATTGTGGCGTGATCCACTCAAAAGATATTCCGTTTTGACAAGGTTAAGAGAAAGCCTGTTTGATAGAAGATATTATTATTATTATTATTATTATTCTCTGATATTATTGAGATCAGCATTAACGGCCACCCCAGCTTCCTTAATTGATTTACCGGACACTGTAATGTTAGTATCGTCGGCGAACATACGTGCTGTATAGTGTTGTAAACAGTTCGGTAAATGATTGATATAAATTAAAAACAGAAGTGGACTCAAAATTTAACCCTGAGGAACTCCATATTTTAGATATTTTAATGTGGAAAGTTACCCATTTACTTGACATTGCTGAGATCGATCTGATAAGATTTGAAAAGCATATAAGAGGCGTATTCTTAATACCGTATAACTCTAGTTTAGCCAGTAAAATGTCGTGGTTTACCGTGTCAAATGCTTCCTTTTTAGTGTGAAGTTTCACTTCACACTATTGTGATGGCTGGCGAATTCACACGAATCAGTCAGTCAATCATAGAGTAAACTTTCCGGGGGGTGTATACGATTTATGTTCGCAGTGATTTATTGTACTTAGTCAGTGCTTTGAAGGTTATTTAAGCAATTTTATTTATTTTCTTTAAATATTCTTTTGTCCTTTTGCCAAGTTCACAAAAATTTCGAGGAATCGTTGTCGTTATTGTAAGTTTTTGTAATTTCAGAACATTCGCTTCTCATGTTGTGTAAAGGATCTTTCCCCCCGGAACACCCGATTTTTTCTATAGCAGGGCAAATGCGCATGCGCTATGAAGCCGTAGCACGATCACGATGCTAGGAAGGAGCGACAGTGTTGTTTTCAAATGTATAAATTTAAACATTTCAGACGTGGAATATTAGTAAATCTTTGAGAATCTACGCAATATATAAATTTATGTTATGCATGACGGTCTTTCAATCAAGTACTGATATACTGTATGTGGACGGTAAATTTATTAATATACAGAGCTAGGAAGGAGCGACAGTGTTGTTTTCAAATGTATAAACATTTCAGACGTAAATAAGGAGAAAGTCTTTGAGATTGTAGGCATTCGATTGAGTGCCGATATTATTTTCACGGCATACTCGTTATACAGAGGTACAGTATACGTAGGCAGAAGCGAGACAGTGTTGTTTTCAAGTATATGAATATTTCAGACATGAATATTGAGAAAATCTTTGTCCTTTGAGATTCTACGCAACAATACTATTATGTTGTGCATTACCGGTATTCAATTAAGTGCCCATCGATATTATTTAGACCGTGTATTCATTATACATTGTCATTGACTGTATAAGGTGCTACGTACATCACAGAATAGATGGCTACGCTCAGTACAAAGAGCGAAACAACTATTAAACAGAAGCGGGTAAACGTTTGTACGGCGTTTACGAAGAAAATAACTTGCGAGACTAAAGAAATCAGTTGGGTCAGAGCTCCTTATTTAAATAAGAAAGACGAGGAGATAGCCAATGCGTTATCGCCAACGTGTTATCGCCAATCGCTTGGCTCGCCAACAAGCTTTATGCAATAGAAAAAAAAAGCAAGGAGGTACATGTAGCCAACGTGTACCGTCACGGGCTTTGTCTTTGTTTACTGTCTAGCACAACGCCGTTGTCAACGGTGCAAACTCTTGTTCAGTGCAACGATAACTCTACCAGATCTTACGAGAATCAATCTGTAGTATTCTGTACACAGAACTGTTCAAAGCTTGTCAAAACTGCTTTATTAAACACTGCTTAACTGTGAAACTATTGAAATCTAAACTCTAAAGTGATATTATTCAACACATGCGAAAAGCTGAAAATAGACGTGACACTGGGAAAAGTCAAAGGTCAATGAGACTTGTTATTGTGAAGCATGTCACAATTAGGTTAAAATGCGGGAGCGGATCCACGGAACGGATATGCGGATAAAATACGGAACGGATGAGGATAAAATGCGTCCTTTTAATGATGTAACGACGTAGTGCTTATTATTCATAACATATCTTACAAAGCTATTTCAATTATAGTTTTAGATAAATTTAGCATAGCAGTAGCCTCGTGGGGAGCTTTTAGCGACAGCTGCAAATGCAAATGAAAATTTAGAATATGCAAAATTTGGTTGTTGGTGAAACCATTTAATTGTCTCGTGTAGCATCGTGCAGCATCACAATAAATAGATAAATTGCATCAGTTTCACAAGTCACGTTTCTGGTGTGTTAGGCTTGTTTCAAACGTCACGCTACTCGTGTGCCGAGCGTATTAAAAGCAATAAATAATGAGATGAATTGCCTTTGGTAACTGTTTATTTCGTAGTGTAAGCCATCAGCTTTTCTAGGTTGTCGGCGACCATATATAGTTCTTGCAGTGTCTTTTTCAATTCGAAACTTCACACTATCCTTGGATCCCTAGTTTTAAATCGAGAAAAACGGCATGATTATATAAACCACGATCCATATTAACATACCACTCATTAGTACAATCCAGCAATGCAGTGGACGTGGAATGAAAGCGCCTGAACCCAAACTGCTGTTCAGGCAATAAATTATTGGTGGTAAAATATTCGTATAACTGCTCATACAAGATCTTTTCAAATATTTTGCTAATAACCGGCAAAATTGATATTGGCCTATAATTGTCTAAAACGGAGCGTGAACCCTTCTTATGAAGCGGTACAACTCTAGCAATTTTCCATTCAGACGGGAAAATTCCCATCCCAATAGAAGAGTTGAACAGATTGGTCAAAGATAGTGAAATTACAGAAGCAGAATATTTTAGAATTTTAGCTGGTATTTTATCACATCCAGTAGATTTAGAAATAGACAAATTGTTAAGTAGCCTAAAAATCACTCGTATGTTTGCCAAAATTTAAATTCTGAGTGTGTTCAGAGCAGGAGTCTCCAATTTTACCACCAATACTTGTAAAATAGTCATTAAGACAATTAGCCATTCTCATAGGAGAAGTAATTGTATCATTTCCTAGCTTTAGTTCGTTAATCGTTGTGTCCTTCTTTTTTCTCCCAAGGATATCATTAAGGGACCGGTCATTATTTATGGCGGGGGGTGGCACCGAAGAGAAATGTTTTTCGTAGCAAAAATTTTGCTGACCCAACCATTAAAAAGTAAACAAAATTGATTACCCAACCTCAAATATCAATTAAAAAATAAATACCCACCCCTGGCCAAAAAATTTACAAAAGGTACTATTCAGTTGTCACATATGTCCTTTACCACTTCTGTGACATAAGTTTGATAATGGATTGTGAAATTTTCTGCAGTCTGAAGTTTCATGTTGTCTGCACATGTAGCTACTTTCTTTGGAGATCCCATCGGAAATTGATCAAGATAATGACTCTGATTGATATATACTTTTCGTTGTTTCTTTACACATTTAGTAAATCTTAGTATAACACCAAGTTCATCAATTGCTGCTATTTTGCTAGCAAATCCATGTATAATAAACCCGGGTGTTTTGCAATCAAAAGTGATGCAACCTGGATAGTGGAATAAGTTGATTACTGTAGGCACAATTTTTGGCCACTTAATAGTCAAAGGTCATGCATAAATAAGAACAGTCTTTAATATTACCGCCTTACGGAGACTTTATATTAATTGTGCTACTCGAGGATCTAGAAGGTCCTAGAAGAACCATAGGTCCCATACTCGACTAGCAACATAATCAAGTTAGTTATGTTAATTCATTATATATAGGATCAATGTTAAAGGCAAGGTGGGCTATAAGCTATAATCATTTGTATGGCTTATAGAAGGCTAATTGCCGTGAATAAATTGAATAATGAATGCAGCACAATATTAAATAGTTGCATGATGACGTCAAAGAAACTAGTCAGACTACATTTGCAAGTTTTGCAACTCTCATCGCTTAAATTCCCCATACCTGAATACAAAATAAACAGTAAACAACGATTACCTTTTACATACCATATATAAAACGGAGTTTTCATCCTTTCTAGAAACTCACTTCCTGAACTTTTGAGCGCAAATGTAATGTATTAAAAATGTATATCATATTCACAGCAGTTAATACCATTAATATATCGCGGGCGCAATACAAAACAAAACAAAACACGAGAATTTTAAAATGTTTTGATTTGCAAATAAATAAATAATATTTGATGTCATAAAAATTTTTAAATTTAACTCAACACAAACTGGTAAGTTCATGACATGTATAATTTACTTATATGTTGTTATATTGCAATTCTGTACCCTACTCCTTTGAAAATTGTTTGCAATTGCATATGATGTGAGCATGTGGTCATGTATTATAGTTGTGTCATGGATTTAATAATACCCCAATGGCTTTGAAATAGACAATGGATGGAAAAAGTCATGAATATTGAACTTATTTACCCTTTAAACACTTGATCGTCATGCGCATACAGTGTATTGTTTGTTTCCAGAACCCCCTCAAGCAGACTTCAACTTTTTTGTTAAATTGTATATTTTGCTTCATACACTGCATGTGTGTGTGTTTGTGGGAACACTCATGTTTGGATGCTTGGCGTAGGTTAATGGTAATTTCATTGGAGTCATCAGGGATATAGTTGTATATTCCTGAAATTACCTCTAAACACCTAAAACAGCATTCCCTAAAATTTTAATTGTTTTCTTACATTGCCCTATATCGCTCAAACTCGCATTGCTTAAATTGCAGATTTTGCTTAAATCACCTAAATTTGCTTAATTAAACTTGCATTATCTCGTTATCGCCCCAGAGTAGGGCCTACTGTTGCCATTGCTTTTTAGTCCCCAATACTTCAGTGAGTCATGCTTTGGAAATGACAATAATTTTTTATTACCCAACCCTTGAGTTGTTTTGTTTTTCATTTACCCAACCTTTTACTTACTCAAAATTTAGTTTACCCAACCCTTTTCTCTTCGGTGCCAGCCCCCAGCATAAATAATGACCGGTCCCTT
>CACRXK020006740.1:7696-24512 GCA_902702795.2 Paramuricea clavata | reverse complement strand
TTTGATAATATTTTGAGCCCAAAAGCCCAAAAATATTTTAGTTTGGACGTTTTAAACTAGCGGCCAACAGAAGAATGTAGCGTTCTACAAAATACAACTTTTAATACTTGTGGGCCATAAACGCCGGAAGTTTTATTTGTACTTGTAGCACAGAATAGCTTGTAGGGTACCGCATTTTAGTGTGTTAAGCTTTCGCACTCGTATTCAACTTTCGTAATAGACCTTTCGTAATAGACCTTTCCCCTTTTCAGTGAAATTTTGATCTAGATTAGCCTGGACAAAAATTTCATCACAGCTTGGAAGAGCATTGCAGAATTAGTAATATTCCGACGTTTCGTTGCAAAAAGTTGTAAAATGCGGAAAATATAGCCTGGCAAGCTTGCCGTTTTCAGTCATTTTGCAGTACAAACGGAAAATTGATAATCAGATAATGAAACTGATGGTCAATTTC
Organism: Paramuricea clavata; assembly: GCA_902702795.2. Taxonomy (NCBI): domain Eukaryota; kingdom Metazoa; phylum Cnidaria; class Anthozoa; order Malacalcyonacea; family Plexauridae; genus Paramuricea; species Paramuricea clavata. The sequence goes on along the minus strand of CACRXK020006740.1, from coordinate 24,061 downwards.
CCATTTGTAATACAAAATGACTGAAAAACGGCAAACTTCGCATTGTTATATTATCCGCATTTTAAATATGACTAATTTTGACATGCTTTTTCAAGCTGCAGGCGCAGAATAACGTACACAGAAGGGCGACTTCTTTGTTTTTCCTATGATCTTGGCCGTAATTCGTCACCAAATGCTGACGTCATCAAATGCAGACGCCATTCACCCCCCTGATAATATTCAAAATGGCGGACGTCCAGGGGGGAATGCCTCTCAAACCCGCACTGGCTAGGATCATGGCGTCAGCATTTTGATGATGAATCATGGCGTGGCAGCGGTTACTCGAGTCGACCTTCTGTGTGCATTATTCTTTGCTGCAGGGACGCCGAGAGCTTGGCGGGGCCCCGGGGCAAATTTTTCTTAGGGGACCGTATTCAAAAAAATTTCCGGACGAGTACGTTGTAAATGCTTTTGTGGGAAATTACTGCAAATTTTTCATACCAAATTTCGGTTCTTCGCCCGAAAAAAACAGATATTGTGACCCAAAAACGGAAATATTTCGCGCAAAAAAATGACTGGTGCCCACCAAAAAATTTCTAGGGACCCCCAGAACATCGTGGCCCAGGGCAATTTGCCCCCCCCCCCCTCTCGGCGGCCCTGTCAAGCTGTGATGAAATTTCTGTCCACGCTAGTCTGGATAAAAATTTCACTTAGAAGAGGAAAGGTCTATAGAAATATCTGTGTACTGTATCTGGCATCATATAAAGTAATGTGCGTATATTTGTACAGCCCCAGCGAGTTAACGCTCAATAGAGCGTCTTGTTCACATGAAAAGACTGGGACCAGGTGATTTGGGGGCGGGGCGGAGGAAGGACAAGCCTGCCCAGTCTTTTCATGTGAAAAAGTGCTGAATATTAAAAACATATAAATAAGACTAGAAGGCCTAGGTCTAGGCTGGATTTACAGTACTGCAAACATTTACGTTTCAACTGTCAAATTTAGAAACACATTCATATTGGGCGGGGATCAATCTCGTACCCAGAGCAATGCCTGAGCGCAGGCGAAGAAGGCATTGGCTCTGGGGAAATTGACAACCGGAACCCCTAAATTTAGGGGTTCCGGTTCTTTGTCGGCATGCACTATTGATGAACGTTAAACCAATCACAGCACAGGAAAAATTCAATTTCCCTAGAGCCAATGCCTTCCTAGCCCGCGCACGGGCACTACTCTGGGTACGAGTTTGGGCGGGGATTATAAAATCATTCCCCCAATGCAACAATTAACAAAAAACCGTGACAAAAAAGATATCTGGGTGACACATCGTTTTTATGTCACCTGCTATCACCCTGAAAAAGGCACAAGTATGTGATAACTAAAATTACTGCAACTTTTATTAAACTCCTTTTAGGCTAACAACTACTAAAATTTTAATGCACATCAGGGCCTTTTTTAACATACAAGCTGGGGGGGGACAAATGCCCCCTTGTGCCCCCCCCCCACGAAATCACATTTTGCCCCCCCCCTCCCAGGAAAAGTTCCTTTTCCATAAAATTATAGAAACAAACCAGCGAAGATTAACAAATACATAAACGGAAAGTAAGTTTTAGGCTTTATCCTTTGTCCTTGTTTAACAAAATCGATTTAAATTGTTACTTTTTTCTACCACTAAGTAATGATAAATTATTGTTAATAATTTTTTTATTTTTTGGATGCTCAGAATGCAGGAAATGGCATTCCCGTGCTTGAAATTTCAAAAATTTTACACCCCCACACACCTGACCATTGCTATCCTCCTCTAATAAGTAATGATAAATGATGGTTATTTTTTTTTACTTTTTGTGCGTTTTTTCCTTTATTTTTTTTAAATACAAGTATAGTTAGCATAAATTTTGGGAGCAAATTTGGATGCTCAGAATGCAGGAAATGACATTTCCGTTCCAAAATTTTCTAGCGGGACTCCCCCAGACCCTCCCCCCCACCTTCATGCGTGGTATATTGGCCACACACGTGGCCTTCAGCCATTGCTATCCCCCTCTAATATATTATCTCACAGAAAGGTCCCTTTTCAAAAAATGCCCCCCACGGGAAAGTCTGTAAAAAAGGCCCTGATGCACATCACTGGACATGTTATTTCGTTTAAAGTGCCAATAACGTCATGATGGGGCACTTGAACAGCCAGCTGACGAATCTATGAAAAAATAAACAATTTATGCATTTGACATATAATTATTCTTAAAAAAAAATACAAAAAGAACATTATTTCTGGAATGCCATAAGCCTCGCCTAATTGACACAATATGTGATAAATTTCAAAATGGTGGTTTATTATCCATTAACCAGTCGACCAAAAATGTTGCCGTAATGGGCTCAGATGAATCCATATTATGGTAATAAATGAATAATGAAAACCTTAAATATACTAACCTGACACATTATGTATGCTTTAGTCTACATCAGATACTGCACAACGGTCTATCTCAGGAAAAAATTCCTTCAAGGCAGGGAGTGTTTTCCAGTCGGGATACTGTCTGATTATTTGATGAAGAACAAGTGGGAGCATTGGAAATAATCGAAGGAAATATTCCTCAAGAGAAGAAGTAGTCGATGTCTTCTTTTTCAATTGACCCAGTTTGCCATCCCGATGCTGAAATGTGTTTCGTATCAATCGAAGGCAATCGGTATATCGGCTACCACCATAGGTTGACGGGGAGCGGCCTCCTCTACACAATGTGTTTAGGTCATCATGGCCAATCACTGTTTTCCAATCAAATGGTAACAACGGACTTCGAGGTTTGGATGGATTAACGTTGTTCAGCTGTCTGGTCACACCACAGTAACTCATTAATTTAGGTTCGTTGCCCACAGCTTCTACCAATTTCATCTGCTCTTCGAGAGAGAGAAAGTAAGGATGCTTCAAGGCTTGCTCCACATATGGTCGTTTATCTAGATCCCGAGCCAACATCTGAGATAGCAGGTCTTTGACCACAGGATCACTGAGCTCTTTTATTAAACCAACTGGGTTGTCATCGTGCAAATTCATCAATTGGGCTATTTTCGGACCAAACGGATGTTTTCCTTTGGTCAAGATGTAAAATGATAGCATGCCTGCGACTTGGATATCTGATTTCTCTTTCCACCTGAGTTGTAATGGGGTATCTGAAGCATTTGGTGTCTCATCAGAAAACAATCCACGCCAGTCAATACATTCATACGCGATCCAGCCGTGTGATCCACTTTCGTTACTGGTTTGGTAGGTTGTTGCACCTGTAAATTAGTAAAATTGACCCATTATTAACAACAATCTTCTTCTCATACGAAAATGTACTAGGATGCCCTATGGGGAAGAGGTTAATTTAAATTAATTCCCCAATTGTGGGGGTTATGCAGATGCTTTCTGGAATAGATGGAATATATGGATGTGCAATTCCTACATTTAGCTGCTCATATATGGCATGTGGTAAACATATTCCCTTAACCTGCGATCAGGCGTAGAAATATAAATAAATAGGCCTGATACAAACCTTAACAAAAGTCCATGTCGTACCAGGGCTCGAAATAGCGGGCTGCCAATGGCCAAAAGCAGGCCATATTTTAGAAATGGCAGGCAAAAACAAATTTGAACTGCCAAAGTAAAAAAAATGGCACGTGAAATTATATAGATATATTTAATTTCATTTGCTTACCACAACTCATATATACTAGATCATTTAGTTGACTAAATACGTTTATATATATTTGAAATGTATAAATCCACGTTTACTGTAGTAAAATAGACAAGTTTAAAAACAATAAAAATGCATGTCATGAAAACATTGATTTTTACAATGTGACTCACTGGACTTTTGGCAGTTCAATGAATAAAATTTATTTCACCTGCCAAAACATTTTAGACTGACAGGCCATATTTTTTCTCTACTTCGAGCCGTGTGTCGTACAACCATATTTCGGTTGTAAATCTGATTGGTCTATGAGACAAAGATTTTTTAATCTGTCATTTGATTGGTTGGTGCTAATTAGATTATACTATTGTTGTTGATATATTTTATAATGATCACAATTATAATTAGATTGTTGTTGTTGTTGTTGTGTGAAATTTAAATTTCTCCTGTGACATTTTGATTGCATACTAAATATAAACTTTGCTGTGGGTGGAAAGCGATCGGATTGTGTCAGGCTATTTGTAAAATACAGCCCAATACTCAGGTTAATATTTCCTCAATTCCCGGGACAACATGATTTACATGAGAGGTTAACTAAAATGCATGACCATGTTGCAGACCAGTTTTGCTAAATAGGATCAATTACATGAACACCAATAAATTAGCACTGCATTGAAGTGTGTCCTGTTAAATAATAAATCCTGTTTTTTTCTGTAGGACAACTTTGTAGTTCATGAATTGGACTATCCCAGGTCAAAAATAAAAGATTTATGTCAAGCCAGTTCTGTTCGACACTAATGTATCAGTCAATTCCAGCAGTGTCCACCCCCAGGGCCTTCGCAGCTTTTCCTAATCTCAGGGGTGGGCTATTGCCAAAAATTTTTCAGCCCATGGGTGGGGACTTTGACGTTTTCCATCATGGCAATTGGCTGACTATAACATGCAAGATTTCGCTGGAAAGATACTGAATTTGTCTGCAAATGGTTTGACACTCGTTCTTTGGGATGGTCTTTCAGTACCATTGTCTTTGATCATTGATGAGTAGAGGACGCTATGCAACTACAGCAGATGCTGTCAAGATAGGCTGGCTTCCTGTTCAAGAACGCAGGGAATGGCATCTTTTAAAAACAACATATAAAGCATTACATGATAGGTCTTGGCCATCATATGCCAGCCTGGAAGTAGCCAAACCATTGAGAAACCTACGATCAAGTGACTCAACTAAATTGACAGTTCCTCGAGTTAAGGGAACTTTTCAGGATTTGGCCTCAAAATATTTTAATAAACTTCCGAACGATATTAAAAATTGTGAAACTCTTGTTAGATTTAGCATACAATCAAAGAACTACCTTATGGACATAGCTAAGGAACAATTGCAATAACTTGTTTTTGGTTTTGTAAATTGTAGTATAGTTAATTTAGTTACAATAATTAGTAGTAGAGTTTTATATAATATTAATGTTAGTAGAATATTAATACTAATGTAGTACTTAATAGGGAAGAGCCACTTTGTTGGATCTGTTAATAAATCATTATTATTATTATTAAATTACATGTTGATCTTCTTGGATTTGAAAGCCCCTCAATTATTACGGGAGATGAATATCGTCCTGATTTACTTGTCTCCACTTCAGACAAACACCTCTACATTGTTGAACTTACCGTAGGCTTTGAATCAAACCTCACAAACAATGTTAACCGCAAGAAAGCTAAATATAAGAACCTAATTAGAGAACTGGATCAAAACTTTATATCTGTTAAGTTTATAAATCTTTCTGTCAGTTCGCTAGGGGTGTTTGACAAAGAATGTCATACATTCGTAAATATGCTAAATGAGTTCGGACTGGATAACACCAACAATATTGTATCAGAAAAATTATATCTATTGCCATCCGCTCAACGTACTACATATTTTGCTGTAAAAATAAAGAATGGACAAATCCCAAACTAATGAACATTTAAAGTAACTATTTCTATAAATAATTAACAATTTTTGTATATAAAATTATAACCATGCATGTATAAGTGATTCAAGTAGTCAACTGTAGGTTACCTCAAGAAGTGGGATTTACAATTGTATATATCTATAAATGTTCTATTAATAAAGTTTTCATTATTATTATTAAGTTATTGCAGACCATCAACAACGTACGAAACCTTTTTCAGGACATAAAAAAGGGTCAAAAAATTTTTATGGACTAACATCAGTTTAGTTCAAAACACATTTTCCCCAACAAATTCTTCTTAAAACATGATTAATTTAGAACATGTTTTTTGCACCAATATCTGCAATATTTAGGTTTAGAAAATTTTTTCTCACACCATTACTTATATCAAAAAAGTTTTATTTTCCAAATTTGGGGGCCACCATTACACAACTTATAATTTTCCCTATTGAAAAGTCTCTGCACAAATTTTTTTTTAAACTTTTTTCATTTTTTCTGTTTCCTGCTCGATTTTTATTTTTGCTTTTGCCCCCCCCCCCATTTATATTGTCCATAGGCATAGAATTATAACATGCAAAACTGAAGTAAAACTGTGTACTACACAACTTGTTTGCCCAAAGGTGGGGCTTTAGTACAGTCAGGGCAAAACTAGCCTCTTTTAATTAGGGGGGGTTCTGCTAGAATTGCCCTGCAAAAGCCAATGATGCCCTGCAGCAAAAAATTTCTTTGGGGGGAGGTCAAAAAATTTTTTTCCGGGCATTCAAAAAAGGGGCGAAAAAATTTTTCATGCATGAAAGCCTTATATTTTTACCAATATCTGTAAAATTTTGGTCTATAAATTCTATTCAATTGCCTCTGGAAGCTACTCAATAACTCCACATTCTATCATTTAAAATATTTCATTGCCTTGCCAATCCAGATGATTTGCCCTGCCAATCCCAATGATTTGTACTTTGGGGGTGTCACCCCCCAAGTTTCGTCCCTGAGCACAGTTCTTCTTTCCCTGGGGTGGGGACATAACCATTTTCTTTCCAGAAATGGCTAATTCCCCAGGGGTGGCCCAGGGAGGGGATGGCAATGCTGGAATTGACTGATACATAACTTATTGGGAATTGTATACTTCAATAGATCTGTTTAAAAATTATATATATATATCACTAGTGAAAATACCTTCTGGGAAAAACCGTCCAATACCAAAATCAGACAGGAGTAAATTACCATGCACATCAACAAGTATATTAGTTGGCTTCAAATCTCTGTGTAGAATTCTGGGCTCTCTAGCGTGTAATGCTTTCAGCCCTTCCAACACTTGACGTATCATCTTTCTAGCACGCAATTCTGTCATCCTTTCGCCTTCCTCCTTGATAAATTCTTCAAGATTCTGTTCGTATAACTTCAGAATCAAATAACCGAACTCAGGGTTGGAAGTGACATCGTAGAAACAATAATTTACAATTCGTGGCGACTCGACTGCATTCGGAGAATTCAAGATATCTCGTTCATTCGCCAAGAATTTCTCACACAGATGTTTTGGCAAACGTTTTATCGCTCGTTCTATTCCGTCAGATCCCAAGCAAATATACACCTCTGTGCCATTACTGCCCCTGCCTATCACGAACTCTTTTTTGAAACACACGCCATTATCATTTCTTATTTTTATCGATTTATTAAGATCATTTTTCCACAGTTCTAAAAGCCGTTCAAACTTCTCTCTATGCTTCGCAGAGACTTCAATCCGATGTGTGGGTCTTAAGGCTGCGGTTCTTTTTGTTTCCTCTTCTTGTTGCCTCTTAATCTTCACAGCTTCTCTTTGCTCATCTGACGATTGTTTTCTCTTCAGCGCCTTACGTCGCTTCCATAAATCGTCTCCATCACTTCTCCCCTTCACAAGTTTGTTCATCCCTCCTCGGGAAAGACCAAGTAACTCTTGGTCGGATATATCATAATCTGACGTATTACCGGCTGTAATTTCAACATTACTTGGAACATTTTCTTTATCGTGTTCTTCGTCCATCATTATTTTGCTTAGAAATTTGGTTCTGCTCAGTGTTCAAGTATTTGGTCACAGAGTGCCTTATTCTGTGATTTGGTGTTGGCGCCAAAATGTAGAAAGTCACATGCACCGCACTTCGACTCTACCTCTATTAACCAATCAGATGCGTTTGATATATCCAATCAACCAATCAGATTTAATCAGATGTGTACTAGGCCAAAGTCAAATCTGAACTCACTGATCTGAAATAAGACTGGATAACGTATCTATAGTATCCCGATTCAAGGGTCCCACTTTTGGTATAGATATGTATTACAGAAGGTAGTTTTTCGCCTTGGCTACTCTGTGGTGGCCATCATATTACTCTACTGGTGTAAAAATAAAAATTGGACTCTTATCATTATTGGTTATTCCAGATTTCCCATGTGGTAAATTAGTAAAAACAATGTTTTTTAATAATATTTTATACCATTTTACCATATGGGAAATCTATAATAACCAATAATGGTTAAGAGTTCAGTTTTAATCAGGGGCGTTGGAGCACTCTAAAAGTGGGGAGCACACTTTCAGAAGCGGTCTGGGAGCATGCCCCCCGAAAAAATTTTCAAAACTAGGGCACTTCAGAAGGTGATTTACAGAGTTCTATAAAAGGCAACAAAATGTCATAAAATATCTCAAATTGTTTTGTCTACACACATAACTGAAATAATATCAATTAACTTTGTGGTTTATTATTGACCATTGTTAAAAACTTAAAAAGTGGGGGCCCAAAGACATTTAGGCCCCCCAACTAAAAAAAGTGAGGGGGCCCGGCCCCCTGCTTCCAACGCCCCTGGTTTTAATGGGTGAAGGCATCCATTTTCCAAAATGAGCAGTTCTTAATTTAAAATGGGCATTTCAATAAGAATGAGTTTTGTACACTCGTACAGAGATTTACGGCAAAAACAAAACCATTCTGGACTTAAAAAATTGAAAATTTTCTGAGGAAATATCACTGATCTATATATGCCCCAGGCTTTATTAGGACCAATTCAATCCAATACTGGCTGCTGAGCAGACCACGGTTAATAGACCTAGAGCAGACTTACCCAATTCTATAACACAACAAGACGCTCTATTGAGCGTTAGTCGCTGGGGCTCAGGGCCGTAGCTAAGCATGCATAGTTGGGGGGGTGTAGGCCAAAAATTTCCGAATGACGAAAAAATTTCCGAATATTTCACGGAAAATGAAAACGCAATTTACAAACAAAAATACTGATATTTTACGCACAGACATATTACAGAAGCGTGCAGTTCCGTAGGAAGTTCTCAGGGGGTGGCGAGGGCCGAAGGTCCGAGGAAATTTTTAAATTTAGAGTCTCTGAAATGCCATTTCGTGGATTTTGGGGGAAGTTTTGACAGAATTCTGATGGTCAGAAAACAGAGTTTTAGCACGTCGAAATTTACAATTAATTTGCTTACAATTTTTTACAAACTAAATGGGCGAAGGCGTATATGGGTAATATGATTCTTTGCGGTTTGTCATGGGTAATGTAGCCGCTTAAAATTAATCAATTGTCAGTATTTTAAAGATATATTGAGGGCTGCCCCCCTCCCCCCCCTCCGTTGCTACGGCCCTGGGAAGTAATAAACCGAAAAACATTTACCGATATACGATTTGTTAAATGTTATCCATGTAAATACCGTGATTTTGTAAATCAGTTTATGATACTGACAATAGAATTTTATAATATTTTCTCTGTTTAAACAACTAAAATTTTGCTATACTATTACTGCTGTAATTTTCCGAATGACCAACCTGATTTTCCGAATATGTTAATTCTAAAAAAGTCGGGGGGGGGGGGTTAACCACCCCCCCAATACCCCCCTTCGCTACGGCCCTGCTGGGGCTATTGCATATTACGCTGCATGCGATTGAGATTAAGACTGCTATTTGTTTGTTAAGCTTATGTGTTCATATAATAAAATTGTTTTTATCAAAAATTGGATTCATAGAAAAATTAAAACAAAGTTCATCAAACAAGTCCCCGGACTACAGACGATAAACAAATTTGTCTAAGTTTGGTTATATCCAATTCACAACTTTACATAAGTGACATCCCTTAAGGCTGCATTCCGGTTACACGTTTTTCATATGTTGTACGTACACGCACGTAAAAGTTGAATTTGCTTTACATCCTACTTATGAAATAACTAAATTTATAAAAGGACAGCATTCAGTTTTGTGTATGATTTAATGTGTACTTGTTAAGGTTATTTGCACTTATATGAAATTTTAAGCGAATTCAACTTTTACGTGCATGTACGCACCTATGAAAAATGCGTAACTGGAATGCAGCCTTAACTATCATTGTTCTAGTGTACTGAAGCATAGAGATAAGAGTAGAACAAAGATAACTAAGCTTTAGAATTATCTAGCTACATGAATGAATGAATGACTTTTATAGTGTATAGGGCTTATCAAATGCTTAGTTACCTCTGTTCTATTCTATGTGTACATACTGCAAGAACACTAACTAGGCATGAATATTTAAAGTTATGAATTGCATAGCAACAATGTAACTAACTTTGCCAAATTTATCTATTATACAAATTAATATGTTCTGTGTGTTTGAATTGTACAATACCTATTGTGAGATAACAGCTGTCCTGAGAGCTTTTAAAATATCATTTGCCAGCAAGGCAACAAGCTCTATTAAACCCTTGTCCCATTAAGCAGATTCTATTTACATCCAAATAAACAGCAACTTGCGAATATTATTGTTGCAATTTACGAAGTTCCCAACTTTGTGAAAATTGTGAACTTTTGTCGTCTATTTCAGGCTTCCAGCCTTCCAAGTTTACTCATATAAGATAACTTTCGGTTTATAAAGTCTGGCTGATGGGAAAACTATTAAGTTTCATCGAAAAAATGAAGAAAATATGCACAAAATCGATGAAATTATTTCCAAATACGCTCCCAAGTAAGCGGCCATCTTGAATCCAGCGACTGAAAGTAATGACGTAATGTTTGACAAAAAAATGACGTAGGTCATTTTGTGACCAACAATCCGCGATGAAGCCGAAACCTATAGTCCCTGGAGGCACAGAGTGCCCCAGCGACTAATAATTATATATGCAAGTATCAATCAAACTTTAGTTTCATTTAGATGAAAATTGGATAATAGTTTACAGCTATAGATGAATATATTGTGCATGTTACTATAACTAAAATTACAAGTTCAAGGTGCAAATTAAAATTAACTAAATTATTATAATTGAGACTGTTGTTTTTAAACCTATCAGTCACTACATTAATCATTGTGATTAATATATATTTTTTTAAGAGTTTATAATGTTATATATTAAGTTAAAATAAAACGTCACCTTTTAGGCTAAATTTTCACTTAAAAAGTTTGTACATGGTATGTATAGACACTCTATACAGTATACAAGAAAGGACAATTCACAATTGTCACAATATATATATTGTTGTTTAAATTGCCAATAAAGCCATGATGGAGCACTGGTTTCCTTGGAATCAGCGCTTAAATGCTGTGGCCTTGACAAATCTATGAAAAAATAAACAAATGCATTTTACATTTATTGTTCTTAACAAATAAAAAGAACATTTATTTTTGAAACAACATGTGATAGTTATACAACAATAAGGTTCAAAATGGTGGTTTATTATCCAGTAACCTGTTCACTGAAAATGTTACCATAATGGGCTCAGATGAATTCATATTAGGCGTAAAAAAAAATACCTGTGGTTCCGGTTCCCGACCGACCCTATTTTTTTCTGCCGACCCTATTATTTTTTCAACGCGATTGACTGTGCGACCCTATTTTTTCCAGGTGGTTGCGGGCTGCTATATACAACGTGCCAAAATGGCGTCTGTTGTCACACTAATTATTGAACCAAATTGCCTAAATTCGTCCATAGGAAATACGCATCTCTAGTTAATATTGATGTCGGGACTCTACTGCAAATCGCCCAGCAAAAAACCGCCAAAACCATGAAAAAAATAATCAAACCCCTAATCGACCCTAATTTTTTCACGATATGAAACCGGAACCACAGGGGTTTTTTTACGCCTTATGGTGATCAGGAACAGAGCTAGTCCTTCCTATTTAAATGGGGGGGGGGGGAGTGCCTAAATACATTAAAATTATATTTTATTTATATATATTTTTATTTATATGAAATTATATTTTTCATTATTTTTAGCGTCAACGTACCCCTTGGTCCTTTAGTTAATTTTTCCTTAATTTTGTAAACTCCCCCAAATTTCAGCTATAATTCTTAGTTTTTAATCAGTTTCACTCAAATACTTTATTTTTTTCCTTCCTATCCAATTCATGTTTTGCCTACTGGGAAAACAATTTCCTGACTGGGATACAATGATTTGCCGCCTGACGACTATTAGGGGTGTTCCACCGCCCTCCCCCTCCAGGCCTCCACACCCCCTCCAGCTCCACCCCTGATGGTAATAAAAAAATGCTGAAAACTATGATGAAATATACTAACCTGACACATTGTGTATGCTTTATTCTACATCAGACACCACACAACGGTTTATCACAGGAAAAAACTCCTTCAAGGCAGGGAGCATTTTCCAGTTGGGATACTCTCTGATTATTTCATGAAGAACAAATGGGAGTTTCGGAAATAACTGAAAAAAATATTCCTCAACAGAAGAAGTAGCCGGTGCCTTCTTTTTCAATTGACGTAGTTTGCCATGTCGATGCTGAAATGTGTTTCGTATCAATCGAAGGCAATCGGTATATTGGCTACCGTCATGGGCTGATGGGAGGCGGTAACCTCCTCTACACAAAGTGTAGAGGTCATCATGGCCAATCACTGTTTTCCAATCCTTTGGTAACAACAGACTTCGAGGTTTGGATGGGTCAAGGTTGTTCAGCTGTCTGTAAACTCCATTGTAACTCGTTAATTGAGGTTCGTTGCCCACAGCTTCTACCAGTTTCATCTGCTCTTCAAGAGAGAGAAAGTAAGGATGCTTCAAGGCTTGCTCCACATATGGTCGTTTATCTAGCTCCTGAGCCAACATCCGAGACAGCAGGTCTTTGACCACAGGATCATCGAGCTCTCTTAAACCAACTGGATTGTCCTTGTGCAAATTCATCATTTGTGATATTTTTGGACCAAACGGATGCTTTCCTTTGGTCAAGATGTAAAATGATAACATGCCTGCGACTTGGATATCTGATTTCTCTTTCCACCTGAGTTGTATTGGTGTATCTGAAGGGTTATCAGAGCACAATCCATTCCAGTCAATACATTCATGCGCAACCCAGCCTTGTGAACCACTTTCGTTACTGGTATGGTATGTTGTTGCACCTGTAAAGAAGTAAAATTGACCCATTTAATCTTTTACTATTTCACTTTGTTTGACAGTCTCAGATAAGAAGTTAAGTGCAAGGAAATCTACTTCTCATACAAAAATGTACTGGGATGGGGGTCAAATTTAAGTCTCCTCCATGGCGGGGAGGGGGATTGCAGATATTTTCTAGAATAGACTTCTTCTTATTGCTGACAGGCCTAAAAAAATACCTGTGGTTCCGGTTTCATATCGTGAAAAAATTAGGGTCGGTAGTTTTTCATGGTTTTGGCGGTTTTTTGCTGGGTGATTTGCAGTAGAGTCCCAAGATCAATATTAACTAGAGAATGAGATGCGTATTTCCTATGGACGAATTTAGACAATTTGGTTCAATAATTAGTGTGACAACAGACGCCATTTTGGCACACTGTATGAGCAGCCTGCAACAACCCGGAGAAAATAGGGTCGCACAGTCAATCGCGTTGAAAAAATAATAGGGTCAGCAGAAAAAATAGTGTCGGTCGGGAACCGCAGGTATTTTTTTAGGCCTCATATAGTGGATAAGTGCAATTTCTAAATTTAGCTGCTTGTATATGGGACTTCAGATTGACAGGGATACAAGGGCCTTGTGTATGGCCCTTGAGAGACATACTCTCAGGGTTCCCAATAAAATTTGGAGTAGGAGGCTTTTTGAAAGAAGTAGGCAGCTCTATGATGCCAAAGGTCCTAGGGGGGTCCGAGATTGTCTTCCCCCAAAGATGCTGAAATATAGACCTTTTAAAATGGTATTTCAACTATTTTGGACAGTTGTTTTTGAGATTTCGTCCAAAACACTTAATAATTAAACAATTAACACTTAACTCTGAGTGTGCATCCACACCGGGCAAGCTGAAAAGTTTGTCTGACCAAGGTGGGAATTGAACCCACGACCTTTGTGATACTAGTCCAATGCTCTAGCAACTAAGCTACACGGTCACGCATTGGACTAGTATCCCAAAGGTCGTGGGTTTGATTCCCACCATGGTCAGGCAAACTTTTCAGCTGGATGCACACTTGGAGAAACACCACAAACAAAGAATATCGTGTAAAAATTATGGTTTAATTACAGTATAATAAACCTTTCCCTTGACATTTCTGTGGCAAGGAAATAATTTCAAGTGACAACGGAGACTGTCTACATTATAGGCAGCAAAATTTACCAGGTGCAGGCTTCTATTGGGAACCCTGTACTCAGTCCTGGCCCTGGGGACATTTACATATTTCCTGGGACAACACAAGGGGTTAGCCAAAATGCAACATACAACCCCCAATACATATAAAGCACTGTAATGATCATAAAACAATTAAAAGTCAAAAAGCATCTACACAGGTGAGTTTTTGCAGGTCATGTTTAGTCATACTAAATATTTACATATACGATGAATATATATATATATATATATATATATATATATATATATATATATATATATATATATATATATATATATATATATATATATATATATATATATATATATATATATATATATGTATATATATAAAATATATATCTTGTGAAAATACCTTGTTTTGGGAAAAAGCGTCCAATACCAAAATCAGACAGCAGTAAATTACCATCCACATCAACAAGTATATTAGTTGGCTTCAGGTCTCTGTGCAGAATTCTAGGCTCTCTAGCGTGTAATGCTTTCAGCCCTAACAACACTTGACGTATCATCTTTCTAGCACGCGACTCTGTCATCCTTTCGCCTTCCTCCTTGATAAATTCTTCCAGATTCTGTTCATTTAAGCTCAGAATCAAATAACCGAAATCAGGGTTGGAAGTGTCATCGTAGAAACAATAATTTACAATTTGCGGCGACTCGACTGCATTCCGAGAATTCAAGATATCTCGTTCATTCTCCAAGAATTTCTTACACAAGAGTTTTGGCAAACGTTTTATTGCTCGTTCTATTCCGTCCGAGCCCAAGCAAATGTACACCTCTGTGCCATAACTGCCCCTGCCTATTGCGAACTCTTCTTTGAAACATACGCCATTATCATTTACTATTGTTATCGATTCAGGATCACTTTCCCACAGTTCTAAAAGCAGTTTGAACTTCTTCGCATGCTTCACAGAAACCTTCTTACAATACCAGGGTTTTAAGGCTGTGGTTCTTTCAGTTTTCTCATCTAGTCGCCTCTTAAGTTCCATAGCTTCTTTTTGCTCAGATCTGGTTCTGATGCTCGATAGTTTTCTCTTGAGCGCTGTACGTCGCTTTCTTAAATCGTCTCCGTCACTTCTCCCCTTTACGAGTTTGGTCATCTCTCCTCGGGAAAGATCAAGTAACACTTGGTCAGATATGTCAGAATCTGACGTATTACCTGTAATTGCAACATTACTTGGAACATTTTCTTTATCCATCTTTACTGGTATTTTAATCTATGGTTGATGTTGCAGTATTTGGTCTGTGAGGCTGTGATTTGGCGCCAAAATGCAGAAACCACACTTCGACTTCAAATAAATCTATTAACCAATCAGATGCGTTTGATATATCTAATTAACCAATCAGATGCGTACTAGGCCAAAGTCAAATCTCAACCCTCTGCCCCGAGCCTGCGATCCTCTGTGGTGGCCATCATGTTATTAGTACATACTTCATATAGTCCTACAAGAATAACATTCCCTTTCCTAACCAGTACAACCCTAACCTATTATACAATGTTTTATGTTTATATATATTCCTGAACGTTAAAATGTTATTTCCGCCTTGCTGCAGTTTTCCTTGTGTTCAATATAAAAATTATTAGGGCTCCCTAGTGTCGGTACCCCCAGATGACCATGCAGCCAGTGTATGCTCCATGACGAAGAGAGACAGACAAGCCCCATTTCAAGACACCGCCCTTTCTCTGGGTATGAGATTGGGTTTTCTCGGTCAGTATCTAACTAGGAACGCAATACACCACTAACATATATCTAATTCACATGATAAAAGATATATACCCCCAAGTCATATCCTTCACTACTGGTGTAAAAATAAAAAATTGAAATCTTACCATTATTGGCCATTACAGATTTCCCACATGGTAAATTAGCAAAAACTATGTTGTTTAATATTTTATACCAATTTACCATAATTATGGGAAATCTATAATAACCAATAATGGTTAAGAGTTCAGTACTTCAGTTTTAATAAAACTGAACTCTTAACCATTAATTAATTAATCGTCAGAGCGCTCTAAAGGGGGGCGTCGGAGCGCTCTAAAGGTGGGGGGCACACTTACCACCTGCCAAAGGCGGGTGACATTCAAAAGCAGTCTGGGGGCATGCCCTGCACTTTAGAAGGAGATTTACAGAGTTCTAAAGGCAATAAAATGTCATAAAATACTTCAAATTGTTTTGTCTACACGCGTAACTGAAATAATTATTATTGACCATTGTTAAAAAGTGGGGGCCCAAAGACATTTAGCCCCCCCCCCCCCCC
>CACRXK020006739.1:4598-22616 GCA_902702795.2 Paramuricea clavata | reverse complement strand
TATATAGATAGATAGATATATAGATAGATAGATATATAGATAGATAGATAGATAGATAGATAGATAGATATATATGGATAGATATATATGGATAGATATATATGGATAGATAGATATATAGATAGATATATAGATAGAGATATATATAGATAGATATATATATATAGATAGATATATATATATAGATAGATATATATATATAGATAGATATATATATATAGATATATATATATAGATATATATCTATATATATATATCTATATATATATATCTATATATATATATCTATATCTATATATATATATCTATATATATATATCTATCTCTATCTATCTATCTATCTATATCTATCTATCTATCTATCTATCTATCTATCTATCTCTATCTATCTATCTATCTATATATATATATATATATATATATCAGCTTCATCGTCACTTTCGATGATCTACAATCTTGGACAAAATATTTTGGCAAAACTTATTTAATCTTATTCTTTCTTGTTCTGTTGTTTTATTTTCCGTCATATAGGCAGATGTCTACTTTATATCAAATCTTAGGCACGCTCGTCCCTCCCCCTATATCAATGTTGCTATTTTCGGTTAAATCTTCAGGGAAAAACAAGTGTATTGGCGCAAACAACATTGATATTTGGGGAAGGGAAATAGAATGACATTTTTGCCATATATTTTGTCCAGGATTGAATCTTGGACAAAATATTTTGGCAAAACTTATTTAATCTTATTCTTTCTTGGTCTGTTGTCTTATTTTCCGTCATATAGGCAGATGTCTACTTTATATCAAGTCTTAGGCACGCTCGTCCCTCCCCCTATATCAATGTTGCTATTTTCGGTTAAATCTTCAGGGAAAAACAAAAAACGTATTTGGCTGATAATATTACTAAATTTGGTCAAATAATTGGAAGCGTCGCAGATTTTTAGATTTTTTTTTCGCAGATTTTTATCGATTAAGCTTTTGGACAACCGGCCCAGCTAGTGTTAATTCGAATGTTCGCGCTGCCTTCTACATAGTTAATTGTAATCTGTGGGAGCGTCTGATTGGTTCGGCATTTTGAATAGTTTCCATCTGATTGGTTGCAGTGGGACGTTTTCAAATGGCAGAAAATATAACTGCTATTGATCCAGACAAGATTTCGGTATATAAAACATGTCCAAATTTATAAATAAGTTGTCGATAGTTTCCATCTGATTGGTTGTAGTGGGACGCAAATGCATATTAGTTTCATTTTGATTGGATGGTGGGGGTTGTGTTGTGGAAGTGGTGAAAGGAATGATATAGGGATTTTAGCGTTATTGGCGAGCTAGCATTATTGTGTGAGGGTTTTAGTTGTAAGTACTAGACTGTCAAGTATAAATATGTCAACGTTTTAAATTTGGTTGTTACCGCTGTATTGCATGCGTTTCTTTAAACTAGGATGCTTTGTTGTAGTTTGTGACCAGTTGAATTTATGTCCGTTGTCGTCTGCATGTTTCCTGAAAGTGAAGTATGGTCATGTCCGTTGATAGCGTTTTGATGTTCGGTGTGCCGTGTCTGAACCTCGCACAGTGTAGAGTGAATCCATTTGAAAAGTTTTTATATTGTGTTATTTTAGACGTACTGAAACACACAAACTTTATAACATGCACTGTATAATTGAAAAACAAAATCAAGAAAGAGAAATAATTACATTATCATTACGTTACCTTAACATAATCAAGAGATAATTACATACACAGTACATCGGAATTACTGCAACATTGACATTGCACACAAAGCAGCAAACTCAGATCTAAATCAACCACAAAGATAAAGCACCTACAACTGGGAGACGTAATGCCATTTACATGCAATTTCCCTGCCGAGACTGTTCCGAAAAATATATTGGGCAAACACAAACTCTATGTATCAACAGACATGACAATTATCCATTTCCCAAAGTCCTGGGTCTAGTCGAGTGAATCCCTTGTTTGGAGAGACAAGAAATATGGCAGCACACATTTAAATTAGATGTTTAATGTAAAAAGGTGATAGTTCATTTTTTGGTTGTGCAAAAGTTGATATTTGATTATTTTGATAGTAGATACTTCTACTCTTTCATTTTTTTGATAGTAGATACTTCTACTTTCTACTTCTACATATTTGACGCCTGTCACCATATTTTTTGTCCCTCCAAACAGTCCCAGAATGCACTGTGATCTCTTTTTGGAAAAGGCTAATACTTCACTTCCAGCAAAACGCACAGAAGACAAATTCAACTGGTCATGCACAAGCTGACAAAGTTACTTGGAAAGGCAAAGACAAAACATGGCCACTAGTTTAAAGAAGCTACAGCATTACAGCGTTAACAACCAAACGTTAAAGCGAAACACTGGAGTGGTTAGGCTGTAACAATAATTGTACAGGGTGTATAAAAACGAGGAACCCATCTTTTAGGCTTAATATAATTTCAGAAAGCGAGTCCTCCTGTCCTTGATCTTGTAAAATCATTTTAGTTTTTGTTGCATGCCATATATGGCATGCAACTTTCATATAGCTCTAAATTTCATGTCGCGGTCGATGAGCGGTGAGCGTACCAGTCACATGGCAGATTCGTAAAATACAACAAATACCGAGTTTTTCCGACGAGCATTTTCATGCCGGGTTTTCGTCGAGGAAACGCAAATAAGTATTGATTATTTGCCGAAAATTTACATAATTGAGCACTTTAGAAAAATAAATCAAGGTAGGTAAGCTTTACTGTTTTTAACTTATCTTATATTCTGTTATTTGTTGTTATTTTGGAGCCGTTGTGCTCGCACTGATTTATATTTATCAGCAACCATTGTGAAGTACGCATAAGATTCAACATGACATTCAACATGACATTCGATATACTATAGTGTAAATTAACTCATTTCAATTACTCAAACGTCAAAGTGATAAATAATAAATCATTTTCAATCTATTATAGTAATTCACCGTTTTCATGTTTTGTTTATACCTTTGAAAAGTTACAATAAAGCTAAATCTAAAGGAAATAACGTTATTTAGTTATAAATTTGATAAAACCTTGACCCACCTTGTTATTGTTATTATTACTGTCGCTTGCAACTAAACTACGGTGGTGTCTACACCGTAGGCAAATTCACGTGAGAATCTTAAGTTTTCTTATTTTGACATAGTATTTTTCAATAAATATATTGATATTTTAAACTTATTGAATGATCAATATTTTAAGTTTCATGCCAGTTGTACCAAAGCTTTATGTAAGCGCTATAGCGCATGATAAGTTTCAAATGGCATGCAACATGTACGCACTGCGTACCTATTTTTTCTTAAAGCTTTCCTTTTTCTCTCAGTTCGATCAATGATTCATTTGTGTCTTAAGTGCAAGTAATAATGGCATTATAAGTAAATGAATTAAAGCTATTGCATAAAAAGGCGTAGGTACTTGGTTTTGATGAGGCATTGCCAATTCGCCTTTTCGACCTTAAAGACATGTGTAGCAACACATGACCAAAAAATGTAAACAAATGCCAAAAGTTCGGACAAGCTTTTGTTCGAACATACAATTGATTGTATGTTCGATTGGTTTGAACAATTAAGTTTGTCCGAACTTTTGGTATTTGTTTACATTTTGGCATTTGTTTACATTTTTTTTTACATAATTTAATAAGTTGATTTTTTTATTAAGTATCGATTTGTTATTGCATCCTAACATTTTTAATCCTCTAATCTCAGTCATTCGAAATAATATTCCCGAACCAATCGTTCAAATTTAAAAGGCAAGCCACCTTAAGAAAGCTAAATGATTAAGAGAGGATGTCCACAAAAATCAAACATAAAGCGGCCACGACTGAAAAATCGATTTTGCTCAAATTTTGCCCAGATATACCTTATTATATCGGAAAATGCACCATATATTTTTTTAGCTCAAATGCTTTTTTAACTTTGAGAAAATGCCGTTTTAACATGACCACCCTAAATCGCCATTTCTTCTGGGAAAATATGCGCTGATTTTACAGATAAATTTCACGACGACAACCGTTTCTAATCGATCTAAAACCCTAAAAATCTTGTTTTCGGTTATTCAAAGGACTGTGTACATGACTTACAGGAAATCTGAGTTACTTTTAGGAATAGAAATAATCGTAGTTTTGGAGCACACTATCTTACTTCATTTGCGATACCCTCTTAACAAAATCGATTTTCACCATGCGATAAAGCTCCAAATCGATCATGCTTCTACTAGTTGGCTCTTTAATAAAGAAGCTTTCAATTGACGTAAATACTTCTTTTGGCAAATGAATACGCGATAAACGACAGCGCGTTGAAATCTTCCGTTTTTGACGTCTTGCAAGTCAAACGCTGTTAATTTATACACCGTCGAAGTAAACAATTTAATCAAGTATTCTAAGTATTTTACCTTTTGAGAAAAAACATATTCTTGAATGGGGACTTTTCACTTTGCTAAGTTTAAAAGTGGTCCAGAAATCCCAGTATATTTGTAAAAAAATCATCAAACATCCAGTATTTTGAGACATTGTTGACGGTTGCATGATAACTTCAGATCATTATTCAACGTGATCTACGACCCGGCCGTTTGACTTTAGCGCTAACATATACAAATCGATGAGCTATTTAAGGATTATATTTGCTACTAAATTCCCCAAAAGAATTGGAACTACAACTGCTGTTTTCAGAGGTTTTGATCCATTTTGTCCATATTAATGTACCATTTTATTTATCGACTGATGTTTACAAATACGTAAGTTAATTATTAAGCAGCTGTTAGCGTGCGTGTACATGTGAGATGAACGTTTATAATGTTTATCCATATAAGGAGTTTTTATTTTTAGTTTACCAGCCCTTATATTTGAATAGTCATTTTCTTTCAAGTTGTTTTCTTTTTTATACTCTGCAAAGTTGATTCCGAAATGTTAAGGTATTGGAAAAAACTATCGAACTTTTCCATGATATTTACAGAGAAACGTCACAGCTGTAAACCCCCCTCCCCCAACCCCAAAACGAACATAGGACGTTTCTTGTGGAAAAATCGATATGTGAGGCTTCCCTAAAACTGCAAGGTTTACACTATTGAATTAAAATCCCACAGACCACAACGATTATACGTATTGATTGTTTCTTGACGATAGTAGACGCGTACGTGCATGTTGCGGAAGAGGTTATTTCGCTGGCCTCAGAGTGACAAAAGGTACTCTGGTTCTAGAGGTTTAAAATAATAAAACCTCTGTTTGAAAGCGGCAATTAATTCATCGAGCCGCGCCAATCAGCTTGAATTAGCGTAGATAACTGATAAGACAAGGGCGGCGCCAGGGCCGCGCATGCAGGGAGGCGGCAAAGGGAGCAATTTTCTCCGCGACCCCAGCTCAAGGAAGACAAGCAAATACAAATTTGCAAGGCGATAAAAAGTTTGTCGACGGAGGGGGGTAATTGTGGTTCACCGGGGCCTCAAGGGTATAATTGGCCCTGGGGCCCCATATTTCACTGAGCTGGTTTGGGCTGCGCCAGTATTTCTCCGACGGGGGGAGTCATCAGTGCCCTCTTTTGATCTCTGTCAATTGGCATTAAAACCGCAAGAACTACCGACAAGTGACCAGGGCTGGATTAACGTCGCGCGAGGCCCGTGGCAAATTTTAGCGCGAGGCCCCCAAACCTCCCCCTTTCTTCTTTTTATGAAAACCATTGAATTTAAAGACACACAAAAGTGTTAAATAATTTTTTTCAATATTTCAATTTATTTGCATCAATTATAAACGAGATAATGGCCTGCCTGGCGCAGTTGGTGGGTATAAACAGGATCATAATATAACAGCTCAACGCAACTAAAGATTATATGAACACGAGTATTGCATATTTTCCCGGGGCCGTGCTAGGGCGAACTGCCAAGCCTAGGGGCCCTAAATGCACGAAGTCCCTAAATTCCCGAGGCACCTAAAATGTGTGTATCCCAATAGAAAATGGCTGTGTTCTCGTAAAAATGGGCGTAGCACAGTAAAGCGCGAGGCCCACGGCATTTGCCGTATTTGGCACGTGGTTAATCCGGCGTTAAACGAGCAACAAGTTTTCATTTTCTTTAAACGCGACGTATGGGGAGACAATAATAATTTGTGATGTCGCACTGGGCCAAAATACTTAATGCTGTATTTTTGGGTACTAGTACTTGTGAAATATAATAAGATCAATAGACATTAGTGTATCAAAATAAAGTAATTTTACTGATTATTTTAACTGTGCATCAAAGTAAACACACATTATTCTAAACTACAGTATTTGCTATATGCCTATAATTTGAGTTTGAGGTGGTAGAATATATAATAAAATAACAAATCCTTGTATGGATAAATGTTCATTTCACACGCACGCTATTAACAGCTGCTTAATAATTAACTTATATATTCGTAAACATTTATACTCGATAGTCGATATGTAAATACTAAATGGTACATTATATGGATCAATGCAAACTGGAACAAAACAACAATTGTCAATTGAAGTTCTAATTTTGGGAAATTTAGTAACAAATATAAAATCACTGAACAGCTCATCGATTTGTATGTTTGCGCTATTAAAAGTAGACAATATTGAACAATGATCTGAAGTTGTCACGCAACTGACAACAATATTATATTTCAAAATACTTGTATATGATGATATTTTACAAATATCTCGGGATTTATGGACCAATTTTAAACTAAGCAAGGTAAAAAGTCTCCATTCAAGAATATATCTTCTTCTCAAAAGGTAAAATACTTAAAATACTTGATTAAATTGTTTACTTCGACGGTATGTAAATTAACAGCGTTTGACTTGCAAGACGTCAAAAACGTACGATTTCAACGCGCTGTCGTTTATCGCGTATTCATTTGCCAAAATAAGTCTTTACGTCAATTGAAAGCTTGCTTATTAAAGAGCCAACTAGTAGAAGCATGATCGATTTGGAGCTTTATCGCATGGTGAAAATCGGTTTTGTTAAGAGGGTATCGTAAATGAAGTAAGATAGTGTGCCCCAAAACTACGATTATATCTATTCCTAAAAGTAATTCAGATTTCCTGTAAGTCATGTATACCGTCCTTTGAATAACCGAAAACAAGATTTTTAGGGTTTTAGATCGATTAGAAACGGCTGTCGTCGTGAAATTTATCTGTAAAATCAGCGCATATTTTCCCAGAAAAAATGGCGATTTAGGGTGGTCGTGTTAAAACGGCATTTTCTCAAAGTTAGAAAAGCATTTGACCTAAAAAAATATATGGTGCATTTTCCGATATAATAAGGTATATCTGGGCAAAATTTGAGCAAAATCGATTTTTCAGTCGTGGCCGCGAAATGTCTCATATGTTCGATTTTTACTGACATTCACTCTTAAGCTTCAAAATGAATGTAAACATAAATATTTTACACTTGAATCGAGGATTCCTTTTTTATACACCCTTCCTCGTACCTGGGTGCTGTGCACAATTCCTGGTCAATCCTCTGAAAAGCTAGTAGACTATAAGCTTCGTTCTCCAATAGATTATATTTTTTCATTATTAAAGTTCCAAGGAATCAAGGTACTACTTTGGATGGCAATAAATCTAAAGAAATGAAAGGAAAACAAACGCAAGGTAATATGTTACCCATTTTCAAATGCTGATTATAAGGAAGCCTGGCTGGCCCACTTAGCCTTAGCGATATCTCGCCATTTAGTTATTTTTATAGTAAAAACCAAGTTGCGTTTATATGGACGACTGGACTGGCCCAGTTCCTGAGATCTTGCTATACCGGGATGAAAATTTCTGCATATAAACATTCACTGACTGGGGCTGGCACAGTTGCACTATTTTTAGCAACTGTCAAAACAATGTCAAATAAATGGCTAAATTTTCAAAACTACAATGATTCAAAAATTAATATTTGGTTTCATTGTATCTATATACAATTGCAAGCATGTAATTTCATCAACAAAACAGAAACAAAACTTAAACGTTTTCTTGCTAAACATGTTGCTACGAAAGTTGCATGGCTGTGCATATTTGTACATTCCAGTATCATACGTTGTTATGATCAACAACTAAAATTTTTACATACGTTCCTTTTTTTCTCCCATTAGACCAGGCCAGAGGTCGAAAAAAGCAGGCATGTTGCTACTGCGGAGAATTAACCACAAAGCTGCCACGCCATATGTCCAGAAATCACCCGAAGGAGGAACACCTTATCACGGCACTTAGGTTTCCAAGCGGATCAACCAAGAGGAAGGCGGATGTGGCACAAGTTGCGATCTCAAGGCACGCCATCCCTCGCATTAAAAATTGGTTATGCGTTGAAGAGGTGTGTTAACATCGTCATTGGTTACGCGTTGAGGATGAAGCAACAGAAAGATCTGCCAAAAATTTCCGACAGCTTTTGGAGACCGAATGGTCGCATCGCATCTCCCACCATTCGCTGACTACTCTCCGCAAGCGTAAATTTAATAAGGTCAATGTATTGCCTCTTGCCGAGGACCTTGATAAACTGAGAAAACACATTGACCTTAAAATTTGCAAGTCAATGAAGTCACTAAAAAAACATCCCAATTTGGGCGATTGGAGGCTGTTGGCCCAATCCAGTTTAACCAGATTGGTCATGTTAACAAACGCAGAGGGGGGGGGGGGGAGGTTTCGGAGCTTCGTGTTGAAACATATAAAAAAAGACCAGACTGGGGGAAGGCCAACAGCACAGAGATAATGAAGTCTCTAAACACGTTTGAACGAAAACTTTTGAAACAGTGAGTACCAGCTACATCATTTATGATTATAATTACAGATGTAACAGATAAAAAACTACACGTAATAATCACACATCGGTAATTTCAGATGAAGAAAATCTTTGATTTCTACTTCTGTTTGATTTCTACTTCTGGATATGAATATACTATATGTGGATATACATAGCTATGACATAGCTATGACATAGATATTGTTCGTGTCGTCATTACCAAAATATTAATCGAATTTATTAAACATTTTATTGAACATTTTCCGGTCTTTGAGCCAACCAGGATGAGTGCTGTGAAAAACAAAATGATCTGAATTAGTGAATGATTACGAATATTTAAAACACACGGAATTCAAATTTATATTACCTTACCTTAATGCTGCCAAGCTATCGTTCAGGAAGATGTTAGTATTTTATGTGAAACCATTAAAGAATATTTTGATATGTAAATGACAAAATGCAACATGTGTTTTTTCTTGGTCTTCTTATTTGGATGGTGACCAGTTTACTTCATCTATAGCTTATGCCTTATTGGAGATTAATATTTTTTACAGACTCGACATGGTGGAAATCAGAGGAAAACGAGGAAATAAGGTGCCAATCGTCTTAACAAAAGACATTAAAGAAAGCATTGACCTTCTTATCCGCACTAGGAAAAATGTTGGGATTCCAGACAAAAATCCATTCGCGTTTGCAAGGCCAACAAAACAGTCCTTGAAGCATATCCGGGCTTGTGACTGTTTAAAGAGATTTGCAAAAGAGTGCGAGCCACCCCTCTCTAATCCTGAAGATGTGACGGGTACCAAGCTGAGAAAATACATCGCGACAATCTCGCAAGTGTTCGCGCTGAAGGAAACGGAAGTGGAATGGCTTGCCCAACATCTCGGACACGATATCAAAGTCCATCGTTAATACTATCGGCTGCACGAATCGACCATTGAAATCGCGAAAGTGAGCAAACTGTTGCTGGTAGTAGATGGGGGGAACGCATGCAACTGGGTCGGGAAACGTCTTTCGGAGATCAATATAGATGGTAAGTGCAACACAGTTAACTTATCATACCTGTATAGAAAAAGACTTTCAATTGGTATTTTATTTTTTTATAACGCCAAACGACACAGGGCACTCGCATGGTTACGGCTTTTATTATACATTGTAGTCACTACGAGTCTTCTAATTGGCTAATAGCATAAAGCTAAATATGACAATCACGCAACCTACAGAAACGGAGTTAACTGCTGGCAAATTTTTTATATCTGTATAGAATGAGCCCATGATACATGGTTTTTACTACATTTTTGATTTTTGAAAACGTTGTTTTGTACGAAAGAATTTAAATCATTGTTTTTCGAAGGAGTTTAAATAGAATGCAATGTGTAATGCAATTTTTGAATTCGGGTTTTGTGATATCCGAAAATACCAAGGTCTCGGTAAGAGTTGTCAGGCAAAGTGAAGAGATCATAGAATCTCCGGAAACTTTTCTTTGCAAAGAATCATTTGTGATAAAAACAACTTAACTTAGTTATCTTAATATATTTGATCATATTTGACAAGTAGTTTTGAAGAACAAGGCTGTTATGACACATTTAGTCCCTCAACTACGAATTAATTCATCTTTGAATGATGAATTCCTCACTATTTGCCTCGACTTCGGGACTAGGAAACTTACTTACCTCTGCGCACTAATACAGGGCTTTCAGAATTATTCAGAGTAGGAGTATGTTTTGATAAAGTAGGTGGCTGTAGGGAGGGGACGGCCTTAGCGGTTGTCAAGCACCATTGTGGATGCAATTTGAGTGGGACTTGGGTTTGCACTATTTGTGCCAAGTCTTTATCGATAAGTGCATTTTTCACTCATGGAACGTGTGGAATATGTCCTAAGGAATTGGAAAATAGTAAAGCACCCCAAAGCACCCCGTTCGATTGTACTTTTTTTGCATCTCAAAATGTGTGTTTTTTCACAGCGTGACGATGGCTTCAAAGCGAACTTGTGGTCCTCCAACAGGCAACACTCCTGGAAAATCGCAGCCAAAATTATCAAGATCACCTAGCCAACCAACGTCGAGGAAGAGCCTATTTAATAATATTGGCGAAACAATAGAAAAACCTTGCAATAAAAAAGTTCCATGGACTGAATATGAAACAAAAACCTTAGTGCAATATATATGCCTTTACGCTGAAGATGCATGGAAAAATAAATGGCCCTCAAACAAAGATCAAGAGTTTTGGGGGAAATGTGCAGAAGCCATCAATAAAACTTGTAGCTCAAGTCGAACAGGTAAGCTAAAAAGTCAGTATTTTTGGAAAAGTTGAAAATGTTTATTTCAAAAGGGACAATGTCTAATAATATAAATGTACACTATTAAGTAAATTTTGCAACTTTGATTATTTAATTCTTTCATTTTTGCTAATTTTGTAAAGGGCTGTCCTGCCGAACTCGTGCCCTCAAAAATTTGGCCAAGAAATAAGCAACACTTAAAGATGCAGAGGAAGATCTTAATATTGATTATGTTGAGGATTGTATTAACTTGTGGGATGAACCTCTCAACACATTGCAACATGAAAGAGTGGACTATCAAACATTGTCTCCAATATTCAAAGCATCACCTGTTAATACGTCAACTGAGTCAAGGGCAACTGTTGGTGACATTGTTCGTGATTTCGATGCTTCCTTTAAGTCTACTATGTCACCAAGATTAAAGGAACAGTTGGTAAAATACTTTTATAAGCAGATGGTGATTGAAAGTGGTGGAATGAATTTCTTTAAATTTGTCGGGGCAGATTTTCTTAACATCAGTTTAAATGCAATGCGGACATTGTTCATGGCAGAAAAGCATAATCTTCTGCATAGTTTATCAGAATGTTTTGCAACAAAAGATAATGAGTTGCCAACAAGAATGCCATTAGACAGGATGCCATTTGGCTTAATAGACTATAATTTGCGTTTCTTTGCTGCAAATCGTGGTTGGAGACCATGTTTGCTCACTTTGGACATAAATGGGCATGCTTGCATCGTGGACCTTACTGGCAATCTGAAGTGGAAGAGTTAACCGAATTGCAACAGCAAGAATGTAATCTAGATTCTTCCAACTCAAGTAGTATTTTGGAGAGTGCTTTGGAAATGAGTGGCATCGATTTATCTGGTGAATTTATAACTAATGTGAATCAGTTCGATAATGGAGGTAATTCAAATGCGTCAGTTGAGTTAATCACTAAAACTGAAAGGAAGTATACTAATGGAATTTAAGGAATCCCTGTATTGAACATGAAAATAGGTCGCCCCTCCTAAAAATCTACATACCTCTTGTATTGCTAGCAGTCTTGGACAAAATTTAGGGAGATACCTTAAATGTAGTTCAATTATTGAAAGGCCATCAAAAAGGCCATTTGCTACTGGAGAATATTTTAACTTAACTCATTCTCATCCGGTCGAAAAGTAGCAATTTCGAGTGGTGTTGTTTCAAACGCTTATATCTCTCAAATTATACATCGCACGGAAACAGAAATTGCATCGTTCGAAAGAGGAGGACTTCTGCTTTCCAACGATACCAATTTCAATTTCATCCGAAGCTTGGTTAACGATTTACTCGCATAAATTTGCATAAATGATGATATAAAAAAATGTTGCAATTATGCATAAATGTATTTAGCGGTTCAAATTTCAAATATGTCAAAAAAATTTATGAATATGACTGAAAGACACGGCATAAATAGAAATATTTTTATTGAATTTTTATATAAACTAGGTAGTGGAGTAAAATTTACATTTTGTGCTCACATGAAACAAATACCTTTATCAAAGGTCCTTTTTTATTGCTGCAACATGTTATCAATACAAATTTCCAATATTTCTTACTCTCCAAAGATAGTATGGCACCAAAGTAAGTCTGTGATACCCACAAAGAACACTCAAAT
Source organism: Paramuricea clavata (assembly GCA_902702795.2). Taxonomy (NCBI): domain Eukaryota; kingdom Metazoa; phylum Cnidaria; class Anthozoa; order Malacalcyonacea; family Plexauridae; genus Paramuricea; species Paramuricea clavata. The sequence continues at coordinate 9,967 of CACRXK020006739.1, read as the reverse complement.
CATGATTAGCAAAATGTCTTTATTTCTACAATTACTACATACATTCTTAGATAATCATTACACCATTGACTTTAGTTATTAGTGGCATAACCAGCCTCAAAATTTGGTCATGCTATTCAAATTTGAAATAATCACTACTCATTTGTTTAGAAATTGATTGTTTTCACAATCCAGAACATGAAAATATTTGCAAATAGCATGACCAAGTGTTGTTGGGCTGGCATCATCATAATTAGTAGTTATAAAAAAGTAATGTTTTCCAAGGCAGTAATGTTTGCTAAAGCAGTAATGTTTGCCAAAGCACATAATTGGATTATGTGGTGAAAATATTTCCTTTATATTGTACTACAAAAGACCTAAGACTGTAACCAAACTGATATCAGATCACCACGTCATACCCAAATCTGTTGCGATGAATATCTGGACTTCTTCCTGTATAAATTTCAAAGTCGCAATATAACCATTAGGATTGTCTGCAGCAACCCACAGATTTATTCCCCACATAGTAGGTCATCTAGCTTTCATGAACTGCCTAACCCCAACCTATTTCTTGATTTGACAGTGTGTTTGTCTGCAACAACAATATTCTGTGACGGCTGGTACAGTTGTTGATGCAGCTTATTGCTGTAGTCTTTTGTACAGGATCTACCATATTCACAAACGCCATAAGCGCTTTGTACCTAACCCGAGAAATTATGTCTACTGCCCACAGACCATGATATAAGGTTTTTACACTCCAATAATTTTCAATCTCACTGTCGACCCTTTAGCAAACCTGCATATATTATACTAAAAGGCAATCAACCTCTCAAGGTTGGTGGACTGCAAGACCCTTTTTTAGTATATGGGGATAACTTTTGAGTTATTTGTATGTGGGCATATGTATTGGTATGGCCAGGAAACTACCTCCTGAAGCATTCCCTTAGTAAAAAAGAGTCGAATGAACTCAAGCTCACAGTTCATTGAGCCGAATGAACTCAAGCTCACAGTTGATCGAAATGGATCCTGGACATGTCAGTGAGGAGCAAAATCTGGGAGAACATTCCTGGCGTCAGGATCATCATATCCGTCATGTACTATGGGGCCTAGTGGGGATGCTAGACAGGGAGCTTTCGAAACCTTAGGTCCTAATGGCTGGGCTTCCCTCTACCTCTACTCATCCCCCTACCTTCCCTCTGGGTTGGTGAGTGGGGTTCTCATGACTCATCAGAACTCTACTTCCCTGAGGCTATGAAACAGGAACAGCAGATAGGAACAGGATCAATATATTCATCAGTGCGAATAAAAACTTTTATAGACATGGTGCCATATAAAATTATAAAAGAGCCAACTAGTAAGATATAAGTATGAATACTTGGCTATTATGTATGTAACAAACAACCAAACATGTGCTCAAGGCTCATTTTACTTCGCCTAGGAATCAGAGATTTTTATGCCTAAAACACCATAAATTTTCGTCAACAATATAAATAAATACCATTTATATTTGTCAATTTCAGTATGAAACGATTATTTCAACACAAAAAAGCGATATGAGGACATACTTGGTCATACTAGTGAAGCTATACTAAATACAAATAAATTTACAACGCCATGGCAACGGCAAAACATTGAAATTGTCTAGAAATGATACAAATACTTGCCTTGAAACTCCAGACACGACTCCCAATGCCAGGTTGAGATACTTGTCTTCATACGAAGACATTCCATCATTACTAGCACTATCAGTTTGCAAAATAAAGCCAAAAACGTCTTCAGAATGCGATTCAAACAAAACTACAACACAATACATTTCAACGCTCGTGCGTTCCCGTGCGCGATAATCAGGAAAATTGCTCTAAAAGATTTGTTTTTCTGCCTAAGCCAATCAAAATCCGTATCTAGGGTAAACAAACACTCCGGAAGTGATTCCTGCAGTCTTTTACCAGGAAACTGTAATGCTTTACCAAGAATTTGGCGTCCGAAGTTGGCCGAACACTTTCCGATCACGAGAATTGCCATAATAGGCTTAGATTATTTCGCAATTTCCCGAGACTGCTCCGAGCTATAGAATGGAAGATGGCGATTCTTTTGGTATATTTGTTATTATTATACGTGGAAAAGAAGCAAAAAGACGAGCATTTGAATCAGGCGGAACATTCAAAATGCAACTGCAAAATTGATAATGTGTCATTTGCATAAATTTCACCGCATTGATCATTTCAAGGTAAGAAATTCGCTTGAAATTGAGCGCGAAACAATAAAATTATATGAATATTTCTGAATATATAGTATCGATCAAGCGGAATTTTTTGGTGGTATTTTCGTATGTCTACTGCAAATACTCGCGAAGTTCTTTAATATTTAATCTTCCCGTCATATACGTCGGAAATTAATATTGGCGGATCGAATTGAGTTAAATTTTATTTTCTAACATAGCAGCATTTGCTAGCAGTTTCTGCTTGGGTCACTTCTATTTAGGAACAACTCCATCAAGAATTTGACAATTCACCTTAGGGTCTCTCGGTTCAAGAACTCCTTCATGCTGATCGTTTTGAGAAGGCGAAGTTCACCTGCTGGACAGCAAAGGAAAGGAGAAGGGTAAAGCATGCTACCAAATGTTTTAACTTAACTTATCATAGGTAAAATCATTGTTAACATAAATTCTACAGTTCTTTTAAACCTTGTTTCTGGTGACATCTTTTAGATTCTAGCAGTAGGAACTTGGTCTTCTTTAAGACAAGCTTCCACAAGAGAACTGGCAGCCAAGATCTGTGGCCTCCTCATGGTTAAATTCAATAAGGTACTGGAAACCACTGTAAGGCAAAACATTGCTCTTGTGGTAAGGACCTGACAATTGACAGACATTGATACTGATACTTTCCAAGTATTATAATAACCGGGGCGGATCCAGTTCCTAAGCTGACTGATGCCCAAGACCTCGCATTTGTAGGGGGCGGTCCGGGGGTATCCTCCCCCAGGAAATTTTGAAATCTAGGACCTCGGAAATGTGATTTCCTGCGTTCTGAGCGAACTCTTTTGTTCCAATTCATACATCACAGTCACAAAATTATTTGCTGCATTTTTGGAAAGCACGTAAAAAACTTGAACCTATATCGCAAAAACAACATAATTTCTCCATATAAGAAAAAAATATTTGCTTGTACAAGTTTTATAGCAGCAGTGGTACACAAGTCTCTATTGAAAAAAAGTCAGTACTGTGCTTCTTGTAGCCTTAACTTTTCTATTGAAAAACATTTCGGCAAAAAATCACGACAACGCAAATACACACATATGTGTAACAAAGGTGTATACAGTGTGATCCACTAGTTGCATTGCTGGATTCAGAAGGCAGTGTTACGTTGATTTTTAACCACCTTCCCTTATTAATTTCCACTAATTTCCAATGTTCCATGAGTAAAATCTTCTAGCATTAGAATTAGATGGCCGGCCAAGTCATCAATTTGTACAACTTGATGGCAACTTTATGTTAGAAGCTGGTAACAGACATTTTCTTATAGTTTAAGCCTTGGTGAACAAGACTATATGTGTTACCACTTCTGATTTTTGCTTTATAGCCAAAAATTTGAGAATTTTTAAATTTTGCCTATTAAATTACTATGATCGGAAAAAAAGTAAAATTTCATGTTCTCTTATACGAAAAATAAACTATACCACTAGAAAGAGCGTAAAAAACTGTATATAAGACAATTAAGTGAGTTCTACGTTTTTCCAATCCTATTTCGAGTTTTTAATGTTAAAAAATGCAGAAATGACCAAATTAATGCTAATTAGTACCCATTTTGCCAACTTTAACCATCTTTAATTCAAAATCGGCTTGAAAATCGCACTAGTCGCCTAAGTTATCTTATATATAGTTTTTTACGCTTTTTCTAGTGGTATAGTTTATTTTTCGTATAAGAGAACACAAAATTTTACATTTTTTCCGATCATAGTAATTTAATAGGCAAAATTTAAAAATTCTCAAATTTTTGGCTATAAAGCAAAAATCAGAAGTGGTAACAAACACAGTCTTATTCACCAAGGCTTGAACTATAAGAAAATGCCTGTTACCAGCTTCTAACATAAAGTTGCCATCAAACTCTCTTTAGAGGCACTTTTTGCCACCTTGGCCGGCCGACTAAATGGTGCATAAAGGTATTTTGTGCTCTAGTGGGTAAACTTATTTATATACAACTCTGTCTTATGCTGCTAATCTTACTCTGTATGGACAGTGTGGTTGGCATCAGTTGGTCAATTTCATTCGCCCCTAGCTGCCTTTGTCATGAACTGCATGGTCAATAGCCCACACTCTGAATACTGCGAATATTGCCCTGTGACCAGGAAACCAGTAAACTAACACACAACAAGCACTGGGTTTAAAATTCTATAAGTATAACTAGGTACACACGACCACAAATTTTAAATCAATAGAGACTGTGTGTAAATTGATTTAATGAACTATCTTAGTTGGAAATTGTTTGTCAAATGAATCTACCAAACTGTACAATGATAAACAATATATCATGACATAATTGAATCATGTCTTCTATCTGTCCCCTTTTGCCTGCCTTTCAACTAATATTAATATAGTATTCTTTTAAGATGTTGTCAATGTAGAAAGGCTGCACAGTAGTATTGATGAATATTTTCCCTGTATTATTATATAAATGCACATCTTTGTCAAATATATCCATAGACTTATCAATGGTAATCCTCAGGGTGCCATGCTGGCTGTCCAAAACATAGTAGTGGGACAATTAGCACTACTGGATCGGTAGCGTGGTATTTACGTGAACCGCACGAAAGCCGGAAGTGAACTTTGCACTTAACGATTGCATCAGACAATGAAATACAGATCGAACTGTTTAGGTTTATATTTAAGGGAAATAAATACATAGTTTTGTTAAAAATATACGGCTAACCAGGAACTAAGTTGGATGCACTATTATCTAAGGAATATCGCCACAGAAGTAAGACATTTTCGAACAGTTTATTGACACATTTAGCCTAGTAATATTGGATTTAAGTTACGATATCTAAATATTATTTAATTACTTTATTTACTTTATATAGATCGAATTGTACCTTGGTATATTTAATGATTCGTTATTAATTTATCAATAATACGATTTGCGATACTTCCTTTGCGTGTGCATGTGTGTTTATATGGATTTTGCTAACCGGTCGTCTCTGTTCTGAGGAAACACTATTCGATTTCTTGCTAACTACGTATTCCGAGGAATTTGAGACGAATTTTACGACGATAAACAACGATATTTACAATGCCACCGACCGAGGATATCGAGGAGACATTAAAGAAAGCTAAGATGAAACGACGAAACGGAAAATCGACGTTAACACGCCTAGGAAAAGTTATTATTGTACAA
>CACRXK020006738.1:0-24512 GCA_902702795.2 Paramuricea clavata | reverse complement strand
AATAGGGGAAATTGCTATTGGTGGATTTGGCAGAAATACAATACACACGTGACGGTGAAGGACCAGATTTATGAATAAACGTTGACTAACATAGATAATGAGTTATATTGTTATTCTAATGAGTTTCACAGCCATCTTCCCTTCGATAGGCTATGCATAAACCAGCCAAATATCATACCTGTCAATTGGGTGTATAATTATCGGTATTGCCACCAATCCGACCGCAGTTGTTATCCAAGATTGGGTCCCAGGTGGCACACGAGAAGCAAATCTTCGGAGTACGATGCCCATTACGTAACATATTCTATTGATAGTAAAACCAGGGATTGCGACGGATGCTAATCCTTGCCAAGTGACCGCCTCGATAAACGCTTCGGCACATGAACGCAAACGCAATTCCTGAGGTAGGTTTTCTTTGGTCTGAAGTGAACATTTTAGACAGCATTATTGACTATCAGCCCTTGAACTTTTAGTGTTTGTGCCCTTGTCTCGTGCGTCATACTATCAGCCCTTGAAATTTTACTGATTGTGCCCTTGCCTCGTGCGTCATTGCCCTGGGGGATAATTTATAGGATAGTAGGGGGGGGGGGCCTTTACAGAGGCAGGAGGCTTGATAGAGATGGGGTGGACTTGACAGAAGGGGGGGGTTATTTTACAGAAGGGCTTGACAAATGGGAGCTTAACAAGGAAGGGGTTTGACAAAGATGGCAGAGGGGGCTTAACAGTGAGGGGCTTAATAGGGAGGGGCGTAATAGAAAGTAGGGTTATTCGTTTTAGCTGAAATGCAATAAGACACTTAGTGGACTAACACCAGTATGTTTTTGTGAAGGGATGAGACAAATATAGGGTCAGTTATTTGAGAGGGGGGGGGCTAAATAGTGAATTTACAGTAAGTGTGGTACCACAACATGATGTTAAGAACCCTGTGCAGCCTTAAAACAATTTACAAATGTTTATTAGCTCCATGACATCCCTTGATAAAAGGTCTACAGTATTAAATAAGCAAAGCCCTCCAGTCAGCTAACCTGGTACATTTCCAAACTCTTGGACGATGCATCACCTAATGCATAACTCGAGGCAACCAGATAGCTGCTGAAATACCCAACTCTTGATATGTGAGATTTGAATGCCTCGCCAATCTCATTTGCATAACCTGCATGAAATTAATTATATTAACATCCTTAACTCAGTGAACTGAACTAGTACTCCTAACTTTAATCTGTAAGACGTCATATTGGGATAATAATATGGAAAATCACCTATGAAAACAGGAAACCCCTATCTGGCCATACGAAGCTTTCACAGCACGACAAAAACAGCACGTAAGAAATTATATATTTACGAATTTAAATCCAATATTTACCCGGGTGTGTTGCAATGAGGAGACACTAAATACTAACACAAAAACACTCGTATATAAACTAAAAAAATAAAATGATTAAATTTATTGAACCAGAAACGGTTTTACCTAAATATCTAATCAAAGTATCGCGAAAAAAGTCGATTTTCGCTCCTTTGTCATCCGCCATCTTGGATTTCGTTTGCGAATCGCCATTCAATGCAACTTGAACGTTATCGTGATGGTTACCTAGCGATGGCCAATCACAGTGCTTCGATATTGAATGCTCCAAATCAAAACAAAATAATACAGTGTGACATCATGTAAACATTCCATATTTGTGCAAAGAATATTTTGCGAGAAAAACAAAATTTTTTCACCAGAAAACTTTGACAGGCAAATATCATACAAAGTGCAATAGAAAGGTATGTATTTTAGGTTTCAAAACTCCTCAAAATACGCCTTATATCTGATTAAATCCATGTAAAAATCACTAGTGACCCAGTGACTTTTATAATACGTCATACAATAGAGGCCATCTACAACATATTTCATGTACATATTTCAGCATTATCTGAATATGGAGAAACAGGAGAATGTCAAGCAAACATCTGCAGTCACATTTGATATCATACTTGATGAAAATGCAGTGAAACCAGAGCCGAAAAGATTGGCTTTGTTGAAACAAAATAGAAAAGAGCCATTGACTGCAGATGAAATTGAGAAGCGACAAAAGCTAGCTGAGGACAGAAGACAGGTATATCACTAATCTAACTTATTTATACGAGATAGCTCTGAGTTATAAACTGCTTCCCCTAGAGGTCCAGTAGGATAAATCCTACGCAGCCTTTGGTAGAATCATTCTTAAGTCCTGCAGATGAGAGCTTTTGGCCGAGCCAGCCACATACAAGGGAAACCTGCTGAGCTAATTCGAGTGGCACTATCTCAGCATGTTTGTCTTGTGTGCAGATAGTTTTTGTGAGGATTTAATCTCTTGAGGAAAATATCTATTGTGTTTCATATTTTTCACCTCGGGAGAAAAATATTTACCATCTGCAGATTTTGCGAGCTTAGTGCTGAACTGCTTGAATGAACTAGCCAATGAGAACTCATAGTCATGTGGTCATATAACTGTAGTTTTATAATCTCTAATGTAGGCAAGATTAGAGGCAAGGTTGAAACGAATGCACGAGCGAGAGGAATCAACCAGAAAACTTGCATGCAGTGTAGACATACTACTACAACAACAGTCGTTAAGAACTGGAAAAGTAGCAAACCCTAACGAAGTCTCCATGATGTCTCGAAGAGAAATCCTTAAAACTGCTAACGATATCGTCAAAGGGTTTAACGAGATGAGGCTACAGCTGCTTAATATGGATCTCAAAGTTGACGAAGGAAGATGCCAAATGAGTCACTTGCCTGAAACCAAATGGCAAAAGGCTTTGAAAAGCTCAAAAACGACCAAAAATACACAGAGAGGAACTAAGAAGCCAGCTGAAATTCCAGTAAAGAATAAACCATCATCTAATTTTTCTTCAGAAGCTCATGGACAAAAACATGAAGGTGTTGCATTTGAGATACCATTTGATGATGTAGGGGGTTCAAAGAAGTGTAAAAAGAAGCCAGCAATAGCCAGCTTACAGAAGAAGGACTTGAAGGCAGAAAACCAGGAGATGGTTGCTTTAAAATTGGAAGAAAAACAACGGAAAGCAGCTGAACGGAGACTGGTTTGTATCCTTCATAATTACTGGTATGCCATTTAAAAGTAGCGAACTTAGGGTGAGTAAAAAATATAGGAAGAAAACCCAGATCAAACCAATTCTTATAACTTGTGTCAAAATATACATATATATTATTACAGTGTCAAAATATACAGTTGAATTAGTCTTCAAAAACCACAGGCTTTTTCAGGTTTTCAATTAACCGCTTCACCCTATGCAATGGCAAATATGTTTCCCATTGACAAGTCACATCATGAATTTTTAGACAGAGAAAAATAGCAAATTAGGTGCATTGCCATTATTGTGATTTAATGGCTAGCAAGAGATGTGGACAGTCTTGTCATCATAGTAATTTTTCTACAGAGAAGGCAGGATGCCAGAATCAGAAAAACTCGAGAAAGCAGAGAGGCGTTAATGGAACTGCGAACCAAAGTGAATATTTTTCAACAGCATCAAGCAGCACTTGATGGACAAGCTGATCCTCGTATGATGTTGTCTGAACGTGAGGCAGCTTGCCTCGCCCAAGACATTGCAGATGGCTTTAGTTCCATTCACAGCAAGTACGAGACAGATTTGGAGAGAGCTGAGGGATTCATGATGGTGTATGATAAGACTCCAATGTGAATATGTTAAGATTTGGAGAGAGCAGAGGGAGTCATGATGCTGTATGATAAGACTCCAATGTGAATATGTTAAACACTGTGTATATTTGTACAGGTATATATTGGGGCAAGCAAAAAATAGTCAACTGAGTGAAATTATGCAACACAACACAACTTTAACATACAACATACATATATGTAGTGTACTAGCCAACTGACTTCTCAGTGTTGAACATGTTGTACAAATATGTATTTTTTTATAGGGCACAATAATCTGTTGTAGTGAGGGAGTTAGATGATGTAATGTAGTGGAATATTGATATCCAATTTAGTAAATAAATTATTTTTTATTTTAGTGTTGAACTATTTTCCCCTGACAATGCAAATTTGTCTAATACTTTCTTATCCCCTTGCCGTACAAAATCCGGCATTTTACGCCGATATTTTAACGTAAATGGCCCTGCAGATTGCAGAGGCGTTGAAACTTTTTCATTGGCTCTTTCGTCAAACACCGTCGATATTATAACCTCTTTATCGACACGAGGCCTCTTGATGTGTCGGTCTAATTTTTCACCATAATATCCAAGCCCTGTTTTACAATATGGTAATTGGCCTTCGTTAGGTACTGGTTCGGTGATACCAACTTGAGAGCTACCCAAACTGGAACCCTCGGTCCAACCTTGGCTCTTCATTACCTTGCTGCCAAAACCTTTTGTGTGTTTCTCAAAGTCTCCAATCTTTGACGTGTCATCAATGTCCAAACGTCGTTGCTCTGCAATTCTCATGTCCATCAGAGCTTTTGAATGCCTGTCACCATATCCTGCCAAGCAAAATATTTAAAAGAACTGAGTACTGGTAATCTAGTTTTATACAAATTGCATGTACACATATTTTGTTGTTTTAAAAAATTCCAGCATCTAAAGTCAATTCAATATCCTAAATAAACATGACCAAAACTTATCATTGTGTTATTTAAACCAATAAAGTTACCATATGCAAAGGCCTTTGTCGTCATTGGCCTTTCAAGCGAAGGTCCTACTCTGTTTTGACTTCAGATTATTTTGCCCTGTCTAATGCCAGATGATTTAACTTGTCGAGGGGAAATGACTCAGTCTGGTGCTCAATGGGTTAAGATGTTGGAATCTATGAACATGTATACCAGTTTCATTTCTCATTATTATGGTCCTGTTTCAATAGCAAGACTCACCTCCTTTTTCATAGATGCTCATGTCAATATCCCAGTCATCCGCAGTTTGTTCATCAAAATCCCCACTCAGACTGTCCCAGTAGGCTGCATCAGTATAGAAGACCAACCCACTGCCTCCTTTCTCCCATTTCAATTCAATCTTATTCTCAAACAATCTCTCCTTCGTCCGACCCTGACAATCCACGTCATCGTGGAGTGCTTCATGTCGTTCCCAGTCTTCCTCGGGCTCAGATTCTGTGTCCGACGATGACTCGCAATCTTCAGCATCAACGTTGGGTCGATTACTGTTTTGCTCCTCGTCAGATGCAATTTTTGATGACTCAAATTTCTTGTTGGGTCGATTTCCGATGTCAATGTTTGGAGACGATTTGTTTGGCGATGATTTGTTAGTGTTCCGCCTCTCGCTATTCTGTGCATTGTTAGGAACAATATTCTGTTGATTACTATGATTACTGTCCATTAACGAGGGACCTAACGAGTTATGTTGAATTGACGTCCTTTCCACAGAAGTTTCTTCTGATTCAACACTTTCATCCTTTGCATTTTTCTTAACACCATCCTCAGGGCATAACGAAATACCCCCTTCATTAGCATCATTACCATAATCAAGCCTGACATTACCATAACAATGCTTGCTGCGGCTACTTGGAAAACTGAGACCCAATTTCTTAATTACATGTGGTGGCAGTCGACAAGTTCTGATCAAGCTCATAAAGGTCATTAGGCTTGTACCTATGTTGCCACTTGGCATAAATGATGGTGGGTGTAGCTCGGATAGTTTTAATAAGTCATCCATGATAAACTCAATTTTCTCTCTTGTGTGATCTCTTTGTTCTTTCCTGGTTTTATACACACCATTGGCTGAAAAACATGCATTATATCACAATCAGATTTACCATCATTTGCATCTAATGATAAGCAGTTGCAGGTAATAATATTGTCAGTCTCGCATGAAACCGTATGGTCAAATCTACAGGGTGTATTAAAAAAAAGGAGACCTTTAGAAATCAAGCATATTGTTAAAATTTGAATGCCTTTTCAATTGCACATATGCTGAACCATGGTGCGTGAAATATTGATGGAGTGCATATATTAGAAAAAGGAGACCTTTAGAAATCAACCATTGTTATAATTTGAATCCTGGAGCACTTTGCTAAGCCCACGAGTGCATACAGTATGCATGGAAGATTGTTCCCAGGAGCAGAAAATCTTTTGTTTAAATTTATTTCAATTTCTAAAGGTCTCCTTTTTCTAATATATGCACCCCATCAGGTTCAGCATATGTGCAATTGAAAAGGCATTCAAATTTTAACAATATGGTTGATTTCTAAAGGTCTCCTTTTTTTTCACCCTGTAGACAACGATTTGATCTGCGATTGCTTTAGCCTGCATGGCAGGCGGTATTTCTACGGGCAGCGAAAATTAGGGAAGCAAAGGAAATACCGTCTGCCGCAAAACTAGGGGTTTTTGAATTACCCGTCCGCTGGTGAACGGGAAAAACGGATTGGTTAGTATTTTTATGTAGTTGTCAATCAACGGCTAAATTCGGTTAAATGTTAATCATTAACCAAAAGTTTTGACGTTTTGAAACTCTGCGTTTTGAAATTAGTTCACGTCAAGTCAGACCAGAAATGGAATAACATAATAAAAGAAGCAAATTAAAAGATACAAGCTGAAAAATAACACTCTAAATAGTGTTATTGATAGAGATTCGAACAAGAATATTTAACAAAGAAGATACGTCCGAAGAGGCCGAAGTTATGATCGGCGAAAGGTATGGGCTAGTCTATATTTTCGTTCAGACAATTACATGCGTATTAATTTGATAATATACTATCTCGCTTGACTTTCAAAGGCCATAAATCGCAATAATGTTGACATTTTACTAAAACTATCGATAGAAATTAGGAGATATTTCTTCACTGAATCGAACAGTGGGATTTCCATATAGGCCTATCAGTCATGTTCTGAACCAAAGATACTTGATAGATATTATATACGAACCTCCAAAGTATAAACAAGGGGCCGGTTGATGCAGTAATTATCAAATAACTGTTAAACTCTTATATACCCGTTGAATATGTATAGTTGTAAACAAATAAAAACTATCGTTCTATAAGGTTCAATACTTTTAGTTTGGTTGTTGACTGATGATGAATCTATAGTATAGACTTGCATGCTCAGTATTTTGAGCTTATTAAATTAAACCACCGTTTTAAGGCAGCTAAACGGCTAAACGGGCTTGGTTTATATTATTAAACACATAAAATAAATTCCTTAATTCTCATCACTAGACACAGTCTACACTTTGAAATGTCGAAGACAGTGGGAGATTTATTTTTTATATTTTATATTTATATAATTTATATATCAATAGTTCGTATCTCCACAAACAATGACAAAATGACTGAGTTTCTTTAAAATACAATGAAATTTCATTCAAAATTCTGTTTGTTTGAAATTGGAAGTTTAAATTGGCACTAAAAACCCTATATAAAATATAAAAAAATTAACTGTCTTGAATTATTTTGTCGGGCGGTACATTTATATTGTATAACGAAAAATAAAACGTTTTCACGAGGATTTTAAAATTCAGTCGGGCGGTGATAAGAATCAAGGAATTTATTTTATGTTGGGCAGTTGGGACTTGGGAGCAGCTTGGGAGTGGCTAATTTTGAATATTTACTTAATTAATGCATCTATAAATAGCGTTGATGCTTCAGGGGCGGTAGTTCATTTACACCCAGTTTTGCGGCAGGCGGTATTTCCTACGTACCGCCTGCCATGCAGGCTACGATTGCTTATCCTCACGTGCAAACATTTGTTGTATGTGTTTGTCTATTCAGTGTCTGTCTGTCTGTTAATGTGTGTGTCTGTCTGTTTAATAATGTGTCTGTTTGTCGTCCACTTACACATTCCACCACTTTTAATAATTATCCTAGATATAACAGCCTTTTGAGCACACAACTTCCCGTCTTTATCCGTCCAATTTTCACCGTCATAAATCTCGAGTAATTCTTTGACATTTTCCTTCTTTAACCGAACAACACAACAAGTAGTTTTTCCCTTTATGAAGTCGTTCGTTAATTCTGAATTATCTCCATTTTCTATGTCGATTTTTCGCTTTAAAACCTCGGGTCTGTGGCGAAAATGAAAGCAGTCGAACTTCTCTGTTTCTATAAATTGCGAGAAAAACGAACGAAGGTCCACAGAGTGAAATTTGGATGGAATATTTCCGACCAAAACATAATGAAATTTCTTGTCTGTCATTTTTTGTTGAAGATGGTGGATAATTTGGGACAGAAAGGATCTATTTGAGATACTGAGGGTAGCGTGGGAATAAGTATGGTTAGATGGGTATATTTAGGGATAGCGCAGGACAATTGTGGATGACCAGGAATAAGTTAAGATAGATAGGGTTTAATAGAGATATCGAGGGTAATTTAGGGGTAACGCTAGATTATTAGGAATGGTGAGGGATAAATTAGGATGGATACAGTTTTTTAGAAATAATGTGGGATAATAAAGGGATAACATGGGGCATTTTAGGATATTTAGAGTCCGACAAAATTAGCCTGAATCACCTGTCAATTTCAAGGCTATTGTCCTATTCTATACGTGTTATTTTGATGATTGTTTTGAAAACTGCAAGATTTTTGAAATATTAGTTCTGTTGTTTTTATATTGGAGGCGAAAATGTTTGCAATTATTGACTGGATTAGAAATATACCCGTCCATATGGTAAGATGTCATTTATAAATCTGACTGTGAGCTAGGTGTGTAAAGTATTGTAATGTTGCATGTGCTTCAACAGTGCTTGTCTCAGTTGTCTGTTTGACTACTAAAAGTTGCATGTCTTGTTGTAAGTATTAATATTTCTGGCGGTACATGTTGCACTACAGTACTATTACTGACACAATAGTAGTTCATTCTTACCAGAATTTTCCTAATAGTTGCAAATCATTTAATCTGAAATCTGAATCGGATTGATGGATTTAAATCCTTTAAATATTGAATCCTTGTCAGGGTTGCAAAGAGATCAGATTAGAAAATTGCAAGGAGCAATTGTATGGCCAGCTGAAATTGGATATGAAATTATCACAATTCAGTATCACAATGAACTGATTACAATTACGTCAATTGCTATTTTTCTTTGATTCTAACAAACTGCCCAATCCGATGCAATCTGCTGTTGGAATGACTATATGACATTATAAAGTTAAACTTCTGACTTCAATTTCCTCAGGACTATAAAGGCCAACAGTTTGCGGAAAAGGTGTTCAATGGGATCTTGATTTTATTTGGTGTAAGTAAATTTATATTGACTAACTTTGTTTTCTTTCAATTGGTCAAGCATTTAGGGAATAACATTCTAAGTTATTTTTTAGATATGTGGTTTTTGCTGGGGTTATTATAAACAACAGTTTCATCTGACAGTTTTAATATTATTGGCTGGATTTCTACTGAGTTGTATTGTAAGTATATTCGATCTAGCGTTACCTAAGTAATAGCATCTTGTTCTTCAACACCGCACACACTTGGTTTTTTAACGTCGGCATAATAAAAAAGTTTTGTTTTGCATTTTTACAGATTGTACTCCCACCGTGGCCATTTTATCGAAGAGATCCGTTACAGTGGCAGAAACCACGAGACACTGCAGAGAAAAGCGAAGCTAAAAAAGATGCCCGGAAAAAACCCAAAGCAAACTAAATTATTCTTTAATCTTCTTGTGCTTGTTAAGAAGAGTTGTAATATTATATAATATTAGTAGTAGTAATATTATTATTGTAGTTAATTATTCACTATATATTTCCCCCATGCCACTTTGTAATTTTGTAATTTTACTTCAACTTTAATCATCAAGGGAAAAGTATGGACACAGAATAGGAACCTTGCAGAGGGTCGACTCAGCCAAAAAAGTGGAACCGCCTCCACACCATGATTTGTCATCAAAATGCACTCACCATATTCCTAGCCAGTGCACTTCACCACCCTGAACATCTGCCATTTGTAATATTTTCAGGGGGGTGAATGCCTCTCATAAGCGCACTGGCTAGGAACAGGCGACAGCATTGCAACGATTATGCCAAAATCATAGGCAAAACCAAGAAGTCAGTCTTCTGTAAGGTGTCTATTCTGTAGTCTGACATTATTCTTACACGAAGTTTTAACTAAATGCATATTACGCTGACCATTCATCATCTCCATGCTGCTGCCATGGTAACAATTTTTGTCAACAAATTTATTCTGAATCGGCATAGAGAATGCCTTTAACTAAAATTCCAAAAAAACGAGAGCCTTTATGGAAAGAATCGAACTTTAATGCTGATAAAAGAGGTGTCAGGAATACGTTTTATTCAGTAAACGGCGATCAGTATACTGGCGAGTGGGAAAATAACAAGAAAAACGGTAAGACATATATATGATGTATATTTGTATGCTTCGATTTGAGTGTGGTCACCCCCCGTACAAAAAATGGAGACATAAACATAATAGCTTTCTGGGGGCAGGTTAACCTAACATTTAAAGCAAACTTCCAACAGCTTGTTTAGGAACTTGGAAATATTTCTTCAGAAATCTTGTCTGGATCAATGAGAGCAATTTGTTTGAAAGTAATCGAGCATCTGCCTCCCCCCCCTGATGAATAAAATTGTCTGGTGTATATAGGCAGAGTAAAAAAACTAAAAATAATAAAGTATAGGGCTCAATGGTTGATACAATAAACTATGAAATGCCCTTATTTTGAAATACCTGCAAATGGTTCTCGATTCATTATTATGAATAGAGGGCCCCCTATACCTCTTCACAATATGCTTTCACGTAAAAATATTTTGCCTTTTCACGAGTCACGGATTAAGAAAATCATCGATCACGTTTCACGGCTAAGTAAAATAAGCCCTTCACGCTTCACGCAAAAAAAAGTATAGGGGGCCTGATCACGTTTCACGGCTAAGTAAAACAAGCGCTTCACGCAAAAAGTATAGGGGGCCCTCTGAATAGTGTATCAGTGCATGTAAGGTTTTGTTTGTATTTGTTGTTAAGGGAAAGGTACACAGGTTTGGAAGAAAACCGGTGCGATATATGACGGAGATTGGAAGGATGACCAGAGATGTGGGTTTGGTACTCTGAGTTATCCCAGTAACGACGTGTTCAGGAAAGTCTATTCTGGAGGATGGAAGAACGACAAACGACATGTATGTGATGTGCAGTATGAAAAATTGTGGGAACCACTGAGTAATGAAAACGTTTTAAAATATTTACCATTTTTTGGGCTATTATTGTTTTGTATATTTAAATCAAACTTTATTCTTCCTAAATTACAGAACAATTTAGAACTGATAGAGCTATCCAGTTTAAATAAAGTTAGTTTTCTTCTTGTAGCAACACATACTAGACCAACATTAAATTAACCCATTAAATTAAAACATACTTCACCTGATGCATCCTAAGTTATTATTTTACTCCGGTCTAACACCAGACAGACTATTTTACTCTGTCTAAAGCCGGACAATTTTACTCATCAAGGGGAGAGCACTGATCGATGCTCAATGGATTATTAGGGACTCTATTTAGGTCCTTATTGGACCTCTAGTTCATTATAACACAATTAAGTTAATATAAATACTAGACACTTTTAGACATTTCATCCTGGTCATACATTTTCAGGGCTATGGTACAAATTTTTACACCAATACAGAATACTATGAAGGGGAGTGGTACACAAACAAGCGGAGTGGATGGGGCCGGATGTACTATGGTGACGGTTCTGTGTACGAGGGAGAGTGGTTTAATGATTTGAAAAATGGACAAGGAATGCTCAGATTAGGTATACTTTTATGCAATTTACCACCTTAACCCTGTGGCAATGCACCAGGATGTGCCCTACTTTATCATTTTACTGTCAAATGTCAGACAATTTTGCTTGTCAAGGGGAGAGTGCTCCCACTCAATGCATGGGTTAAAGAATAATACTTGCTTGAACATCAGTTTCTTTTTATATTATAGCAAATGAAAACAGATATGAGGGTTTGTGGAAAGAAGATAAAAAACACGGGGAAGGGAAATTTTTCTACTTGAATAAAGGACAACTTTACACTGGAGTCTGGGTGGAAGATATTGCTAAGTGTGGGACAATGGAAGATTTTGGCCGGGAGGGTGCACCACAACCAACTATTTATCCTATTCCCAAGGTGTGTGAAACTATGATACTTGAGCTTATAATAACCCTAGCTGGTTTAATAACTTAAAACTAAAAGCAAACTTCCAACTCAAAGCAAACTTTCAGCTTCACATAATTTTGGAAATATTTCTTCAGAAATCTTGTCTGGATCAGTAGGAGTTTTCTTCTATGAAGTTTTGAAATATTAACAAAGGGTTATTGCTAAATATAAATAAATTAAATTGAACAGCTTTGAACAACCGGACCCTGTGTTGATTACAAATAGGGTCACAAATCTTTTCAGCTTACTTAATTTATAATCCAATTTTTTTATATTTTAGTGTGAATTACTTGATCAAACTGCAGTAACCAAAGAGGCAGAAGAGAAATTTCTAGAACAGTGCGAAAATCAATAATTGAAACTTGTATTCTGCAGAGATCATTTTTTACCCAGAATTTATCTTTCAATGTTACAATGTCCTTGTATCAAGATCAAAGATAAAATTGTCTACAACTATGTTATTTATTATTGTACAGCTTTCCTAGTAAGATTTATACATCAAATATACCAACATTATACCTAGGTTTTGAGAGTTATTTTTCTAACAAATTGTAATAATACTATGTACATTATTTGCGCTTGTGTAGGTATGTCTCCTAATGGCAGAAGTAATAATTAATAGTGTACTTACAATACTAATATATACAAAGCTCTGACATATAAAGTTATCATCTAAAAACAACAATATGTTGTCATACATGTAAATAAATTTGTAGTTGAACTAGTAAGCCATGTCCAATGGTTGGACTTGATAATTTATATACTCTTTTATGCATCTCGGCCACAAACTATCAAACTGTATGTATATCTGTTGGTTGTAACTTGTCAACATACATTTGTAGCTCTTCAAGACCTTGTGATGACTGCTCGTATTTATGCTTCACCAGTATTTTATAGAAATGCAATGCAAACCAAATGAACACCACACCAACAGGCAAAAGAACACAAGTCGAAGCAATGGCAGCTGCTTTGCTCTTGTTGTAAAACTGTACCCACGCAACTATGGCAACCTCGGCAAGGAAGAGTAAGGTGCCGAGACCTGTCGAAAATAGCCATGCCGTTTCGATATAATAATGCATCTGTTCGTGAAGAGAGTTGTCAAAGTTTTTGTTGTTCAGACTGTAACTGCTTGCAAAGCTGTCCAGGTTTGGGAGGATGCAGACGGAGATCATTAACGCAAACACGTGAATGGAAATTAAGATGGTCGTTAACACACTGAAGGCAATTATCAAACCAGAGGGTAAGCCAGGGTCAATCTGGATCTCAACCATCGCAACCTTAGATTGGAGAAAGGAAAAGTAAAATTTACAAACGTTTGTATCTAAGGATATGTCACATATAAAAACGTTGTCCATATTCATATGTGAAACTTTCATATTTGTAATTTCAATCTGATGAGCCAATCATCATGTTTAACTGCCATAGGCTGATTGACTGAGGGTCTGTTTACATGAACCTGGTTTGCCGAGATGATATCCCGTCTTCCATTCCCAGCAAACTGGGATAATTTTGATGTATTGAAATAAGTTATTGGCCTTAAACGAAAGTCCAAACACTGGTTAATTAAAAGAACTCAAATGTTTAATGCGAGAAGATGTCGTTTATATTCTTGTAGTTGATGAAGATATTTATTGCTTCTTGAACAACCTTTCGTTTATAAGGCCTGTTCTATACGGTCGCCTCGAATGCAATCATCTCATTATCTATTGTCTTAATTGCATTCGACGCGACCAAAATTCGACGTATAAAACAGGCCTAATTTATCACTAGAAAAATAATGCAGTTTTGCTGAATCATGAACCGTGACTTATTTCATAATTTCAATACGTCAAAATTATCCTGAGAGGCACTCGACTCCTCCCAGCAAAACGGGATCTTGCATGAATCATGATCCCATGATCATGTATTAAACAGCCCCTGATTATTCTTGTTATGAATACAAACATGAACTTTGTACGCGAGAGTAGACATTGTTTTCATTCAGGTCCATTTTTAGATAATGGCAGTGCTGAAAAGCCTAAAAATTTTACCATTGCGAATCCTGACATGAGAGCGGACGTTCTACTCGAAGCACGTAGTTTTCCCTTCCGCAAAAATAATCTTCTCCACGTAAGCTCTTGTGTGCGACTGTCATCGGATGGAACACTAAAAACATAAAATTAAATATCATTTTGTTTTGCCTTTGCATTCATTAAAATATCTAATAGCGATTGCTCAATTATTTGCAGAAAGAGCTGCTAACCTTGAATATTTGTCATTCAAAGCTTTCGGATCTTCTGGTTGGGCAGCCATGTTTATTTACATTTGCATCAATAGTACCTTCGGCACAAAATCGGAATCCCTCGGAATTGCCATGGTGATTGGCGTAGCTGTTACGTACGCCGTTGCCATGGTGACTGGCGTCAACAGTGGATGTTCGTTCAATGTTTGGCGTTGTCATAGTAACATTTGTAACTGGCCAATCAGCTTGCTGGAAATTTAGAGGCAGGTGAAATTTATTTTTCAAAATACGCAAAAGCTTCTATTTCATAAGTTGTAAGCAAGAAGAAAGCAAGCGGGTTAAATTTTCCTTCGTTTATAAAATAAAAGAAGCGTTCACAACAGACTATCAGGTAAAATTCTCACTTATATTTTTGTTACAAACTTTAAATTCAGTGGTTCTCATTTCGGAAATAATATTTTGTAATTTTGACACGTTTTTAGCGTGTGTAGGAATTAATATTTTTATTTGTGGCTTGCTGTCTGCTAACCAATATTTTACTGGTGGAAAAACCCAGCAAAATACTTGTGTAAGTTGTGTTGTATGTTATTTGGAGTAAATACAACGAAATATATGGCGAAAGTCAACTTGAAAATGCCATAGCAGCCCAATATATTAAAGTATATATAAACCCAAATATTTAGGGATCGTTTCATCAGTACTTTCGTTACATACATCTGCTTGCATTAGGGAACATCGTTGCTTAATGGTTTAGCTGAGATCATAGTTGTATAAAGCCTGAAATGAAAGCTGGAACTCTTGCTTGCGTTTGCCAACTCTCATCGACTCTCATGCATGAACTGGTTCAAATTTTGATAAAGGTGGAGTTACATGAGCAACAAAATTGCTGCAACTTGCAACAAAATCTGATTTCAACGCACGTTAATTGAAAATGTTTACACATAAATTACAAATCACAAGGCAACATGTGTCGACATTTCTACTTAACATGCGTTGAAATCAGATTTTGTTGCAAGTTGCAGCAATTTTGTTGCTTGTGTAACTCCAGCTTAAGAGTTTGATGAGAGTTTTTGCCTTGCGAGCACCAACTCTCATGCAACTCTTGTTCTCGCTTGGCTGTGGCGTGAGAGTTGCGAAAACCTTCATGCAAACTCTCGCTTCTCAACTCTCATCCTTGTTTGACCAGGGCTTAAAAATATCAGGTCTGTAAATATACAAGGCCTAAAAATATACTTGTAAGCAAGGCCTCGTTAGAAATGTGTAGTGGAGTACAACTTGCATACCCAAATGTTTGGTATATATGCAAGCTTGTGTATATTATAGAATCTTTTAAAATGATGGAATGCATTTTTTCTTGTCAGGATGGACGCACCCAAGTCAGTGTCGAGACCGAAACGCTGGAGTGCCGAGGTAGAGGATGCTTACAGATTTCAGTTGGCTGGATATAGAGATGAAACAGAATATACACATGTACAGAAAGTTGAGGAAGTATGTGAAAACTAATAATTTCTTTGTTTTGCTTGTACTATTAATAGTGCAGAGACTGACCCTGGTGCAGAATAAACAAATACATTTACCGAAGTTCGAATTCATGTTGGCACCTTCAATGTTTGCATAACCAGCATGAGAGGTTGTTCACAATTCCCATTTTGGCTTAAACATTCAGGGGGTGAGTGCTTCTTGTAAGCACATTGGCTAGGAACATGATGATGACATTGTGAGTGCTTTTGTGATTGCAAATGCATGGTGTGGTGGTGGTTACAGGTTTTTGGCTGACACGGACCTCTGTATTTGGTTACTCTGTAACCCAAGGATTTGCCGGTTGTAGAAAGAACATGGGGGTCGTCATGCATGCTGCAGGAAGAGAATCCTGGTCACAGGGTTAGTGCTCAGT
Organism: Paramuricea clavata; assembly: GCA_902702795.2. Taxonomy (NCBI): domain Eukaryota; kingdom Metazoa; phylum Cnidaria; class Anthozoa; order Malacalcyonacea; family Plexauridae; genus Paramuricea; species Paramuricea clavata. Next base: position 8,308 of record CACRXK020006738.1, on the reverse strand, counting down.
CTAGCTTTGAACAAGAGGCCCCAGAAAAGAAAATGGCTATTCTTCCAGACAAGATTTCTGAAGAAAGATTTCCAAGTCTATAAACAAGCTGTTGGCTGTTTTTGCTTTGAATTTTAGGTTAACCTAGGACTAAGTTAACCAGTAGTTTTCGAAAAACCAACTCCTTCACTCATGTTGCAACACTAGGCAACCAAACTGACAAAATGACCATTACCTCCCCAGGCCCCAACTTTCTAACTAATGACCACACCCTAATTCTTCGTTTCCAGGTTGACAGATGGCCTCCAAATGGCTACGTGAAAAAGCTGAAAAGACGTGATGGCAGTTTCTATTACTTTAACAGAGGACGCGAATGCAGCGACAGCGATGTCCACAGAACGAAGATTTACGCATATTAAAGAAAAAAACCGTGTCTATGAGTTCATGTTCACTAAAAATATATAGACTTTAAAAACATGAATATGCCTTATAAACTTATAAATACTTTTGTACAGGTTATAATAAATGTAGCGATTCTGTATATGTTTATGCAAGTTTTATATATTGTGCTAAAATATGTATATTAATATTTGTGTAGGGCGGGTTTTTTATTTATGTAAATAAAAAATATCGCTCGAATGGTTGTGAAAAATGAATTTAATTTTCTTTATCGTTGAAGGGTTTGTCAATGGAAATTTTCGAGTGGAATTTTTGTATATTTATTACACACGCAAAAATTCTCACATCTTGTAGCAAGTCTGCCAACAAGTTGTGTTCGCACTGCCTGTGTCAAGTGTCAACAAGTTTGGAACAAGCTGTTAACAAGTTGGAACAGCCTTGTTGAAATTATCAGACTTGTTGCAAGGTTGTTCCAACAAATCCGACACAGTCATGATATAACAATATTGTTACAACCTCGTGTCGTCAACCTTGTAACATTCTTGTTATATCATGACTGTATCAGACTTGTTAGAACAACCTTGTAACATTCTTGTTATATCATGACTGTATCAGACTTGTTAGTTGTTAGAACAACCTTGTAACATTCTTGTTATAAATTACGGGTTCACTGAGTATTTTGATAAAATACAAAACAATAGATACTCCGAAAATTGAAAGCATTTTGAAAAATTTATTTCGACGTTTCGACTAAACTATAGTCATCATCAGGAAATGAATGAATATAAAAAAAATGACGACTGTGTCAGACTTGTTAGAACAACCTTGTAACAAGTCTGATAATTGCTTGTTTCATGTCAAGTTGTTAAAAGTAAATCCATTTACCGAGTCAAATCCGAGTCACGTAAAAAAGACGAAATTGAAGAAAATTCACAATCGAATAGGGTTAGAATTAGGGTACTAAGTCATTGAACTACAAAGACCTCTAAACAGTGACTCGTGCTCGGATTGGACTTGGATTTGACTCGGTTAACCAACTACACACGTAAAAACGCACAAGTTGTTACAGGTCTGCAAACAAGTTGTTACAAATCTATTCACAAGTTGTCGACAAGTTGTGTTCGCACTGCTTGTTCCCAGTTGTTGTGACAAGTTTGGAACAAGCTGTTAACAACTTGTAACAAGCTTGATGCCATTATCAGACTTGCTACAAGGTTGTTCTAACAAGTGTGATACAGCCATGATATAGCAAGAATGTCACAAGGTTGACGACACAAGGTAGTAACAATATTGTTATACCATGACTGTATTGGACTTGTTGGAACAACCTTGCAACAAATCTGATAATATCAACAAGGTTGTTACAAGATGTTAACAGCTTGTTCCAAACTTGTTGACAACTTGGGAAAAGCAGTGCGAACACAACTTTTTGACGGCTTGTTGGCAACAAGATGTGAGATTTTTACGCGTGTATAGGCCTATAGGCCCTCTGTGCAGCGCTCTAACCAACTGAGCTACAGAGAGACAGTTGTGTCGAGCACTATTCCGCAAGTTCATGTATAAATAGTCTAAATACTAAGTCTAAAGTGATGCCAATTGTGGTATGGGTAACTAATATCAGAATTCTTATTTTCCAACTATGACGTGTCAACCACCAGAGTGTTGAAAAATCACAGGGAAAACGGTCGAGAAACAGCAGGAAATGAGTTTGTATTGTGTGAGGGTTTGTTTTGAAATCGACACGCGTGAAAAATGAAATATACATATTTTGTTGCAAATGCGCGCAATTTTCGCGGGAAACCGGTGACGAAATTGGCATGGCTTGATGGCCATTATGTCAATGTCTTTGTGTGCATATCATGTTACGGTTGACTGTGTCTTCCATCTTATATTTCCGACAAATTGTGGTGGATTTCACTGCATTATGACTTGAACTGCTTGTCATTTCATCTGCAGCAGAATGGAAGAGGATAGCGGGCGAAATTTGGTAAAGTATAGCTAAATATTTGTATGTAAACACATAGCAAATGGCTGTAAAGAATTTTAATATATTTGTATGTTCATAGTTTGTAGCTGTTATATTATAATTATGTCGTATTCATTTTGTGCTTTGATACAGAGAGCTTATACGCGAAGGAATTACGACGATAATTTGGATGATGAGATTGAAGGGAAAAGGACTTTTAACGTGCTGGATAAGCTTGCAGACCCAAAATTTCGACAAGGGAATTTCGTCCAAAAGTTAGCCAATGGCAATGGTTAGTATTGTTGTATTCAACCAAACCATGGTCATTATTCGCTGGTGAAGTTGTTGTGTAATATAGATTTTGGAATAATATTTTTTTCTTTAATACATAGATGTTAATTTGAAATATATACAAGAACACGGCTTTGACTCGCCTTTTTTGTTTGAATCCAGTGAAGGCTTAGGAATGAGGTAATTTGCCTTCTAAATATTGCATGCATTTCAAATAATTTCCTACTGGGGAGAAGGTTTTATGGTTTGATAAATTATCAGTATATTTGTTTTACTTTAGAATGCCCTCGTCTGAATTTACAGTAGACGACGTAAAGAACTATGTCGGTAGGTTCACAATAAAAAGGCGCTTTTCAATGGGCCAGTGAAAAATTCAACTGCGTTTCAGTCTTGCTAAAATCTTCTTCCCGACAATGAAATAGCAAGGCGAAAGCCACAATACTTCGCCTTCTTAACAAATCTGCCGTATATTCTGCCTTAAATGTGGTTTAAAATGATTTTGCAAGGCTAAAAACGACCAAATTAAACCTTCAAATTCACTGTAAAAGCTGATTCTGACCAGTCGACCAGTCGGCCTTTGCAGACTGTGCTGTATCAGTTTTGAACTGATCAACGTTTCGAATATGCTCTTGACGATTTCACTGTCTTTTATCAAGTAATCATGGCTGTTTATTATAAAAATACATTCAAAATCATAATAGAATGATTTATAGGCAATAAAAATATCATTTTGCGTGCTAAAAGTTGAAGACAGCAGTTCAAAACGCGCGTGCGATATTGCACATATTGTTTTATCATGCATTAAAATGGCTACAGGGAAGCGCAATTGCAAGCGATATTTCACCATTTAACACTGCAAAATTCATTTAACTTTCTCCTAAACAAATGCCTTTAATGACAACCTTTAGTATATGTTTTAGTTATTTGTGCATGTATAATAGCATTTGCGAGTTCCCTTGGCATGGCCGGGGACTAAACTTCATTCTTCAAATTAATTAACTCGTCCCCTTCGTTCGCATAGACATGCAGCTATATTAAACATTTCGTTGGTAAAATTCCTTATTTAGCCCCCATTTTTTCAATTAAAAGCAAGGTTATTGTGTCTTTCTTTTAAATTCAGGCGATTTTAAGTCGAGCGCCTTGTGGTCTTTATAAGTCCAAAAGGGACTGCAAATTAACCTCCTCCGAAACAGCTAAATTTCAATCCTAAATTTCTCTATTTTGGCATTGTGCCTCAAAATTAGGCAAGTTCAGTGTGTCTTTCTTTTAAATTTGGCTATTTCTGGGCTCGCTTGCAACTCAAATACGGTTTTAAACGAATGCCAGTTGCTTTGGGCTTCGAAAGCATGTCCATGCATGGACAAGCCAGCCACAAATTAATTTCCCTCACCCCCTTCGTACGAAACAGAAACTTTCATTCCTCAATTCGCTATTCGGCGTGCCCCAATTCCCAAGCTTTTTTAGTAGCTATGTCTTTATTTTAAATTTGTTAATATTGAACAACAAAACTACGTGTGACCCTTAAAACCACAATGGGCACATGGAAGGCACAAATGAAATTCTTAATTAATATATTCCTCGATTCCTCTTCGAAACGGCTAAATTTCTATTTCATTTTCCCTATGTTGACCCCTATTCCTCGATAAAAAGTACGCTTAGTATGTGTTGCTTTTAAATATGACCATTCTTTGACTTAAATTCGACTACAACATATAATAAATGTAGGAGCAAGCCAGCCGAATTTGACAAGGCATGCATGCACAAATGAGATTACCCTCTCATGGAAATTTATAGTTATGCCCTTCCCTTCGTTCAAAACATCGAAATTTCACATCTCAGTTTCGCTATTTTGGCCTCCTTTCCCATTAAAAAGCTACTTTAGTATGTCTTTCTTTTAAATTTTGCCATTTCATGGCTTAAATTCAAGTAAAATGTGTTTTAAATACAAGACTGGCAGGACAATTTTACTGCTTATTGAAAATTATACAAATTACATTACTATTTCTCTGCGTAGGAAACTGCTAAATTTCAATCATATTTCCCACTATTCTGGCCGTATAGCTGACTAAAAAGCAAGTTTAGCACGTGTTTCTTATGAATATGGCCACTTCTAGGCTTAAATTTTACCAAAACATTTTATAAATCTAGGTTCAAGACGAGTTGTCGATGTTATTGATGTCAACACACAACAACAAATTGAAATGTCAATGATGCACTTCGCAAAGTATTACATGAACACAGAACGGCAGAAAATATACAATGTCATAAGCCTTGAATTTAGTCATACTAGACTGGAGAACCATGTAGAAACCCCTTTACTGGTAAGTACTGGGCTTTTTGCAAATTTTGTTGATGTCAAAAGCAAAGTTTTAGTGAAACTGTGAAACAAACAAAAAATTCGGGGCATTTCGGTGGCCATTATATATTTACTATATACTATAGAATGTAGGTAGTTTTTAGTTTTCTTTTTATCTTTTTAAGGTAATACAGTTCAGATAAAGCGTTTTAGTTTTCAAAAGGCATATATATTTTCTCGAATTTCCAAATCTTATACGAGAATTTGAGAATTGAGGAGAACGTATTCAGAATTCTAAATTTTAAAGGGTGTGACTTCGTGAATAAAGTCTAACAATCCTTCTCAAAATCGTATATTTTTCCAGTTTATCTCGTATTATTTAATTCTTCCTATTTCTGGTTATAAACTTTAACAGTTTGAGGAAGAATTGTATTGGTTTTTAGCTAAAAGCGCCTTCATTTTTAGTTTTATGTAGTGAATGTATGACGTTGCATGCTTTACAGAAATGGAAATTCTTAATTCCTATTTGCAACATATATAGAATTAAATGGATTTTCGAATTATATGTTCTATATTATATTAACAATACTGGTAGAAGAATTACTACAAATTGAAGGAAATTATCAAATAGTATCTTATGCACTTTAAATATTGAAATTTCCCAAACGAATTTTGTGTTTAATTTGAACTGGCGCGCTACTAACCCAAGTCCCTAACACACCCAGTTTTGAATATAGGGACAAATTTGGAACAATGCAAATCGCAATTTCTCAGTTGAAAATTCTCAAGAACAATGAAACAAAATTCTAAAATTACTAGAAACACCTTCGCACTTGTTTACAGTATTCAGTAAACAGAGATTTTGTTATAAAATCCCTTTAGACGAGTCTTGGTTTTGTATTTTCGTTACATATACGGGCTAGTTGTATACCTATATCAATCCGAATCGTGTGATAGCGTTTCCATATACTGTATTACTTAGTGATATATTACTTAGTGATATTATTAGGCTATATTCACACTGTTTTAAGCTCATATTTTAAAGAAATATATTCATGATATCAACAATTGTAATTTTTATCTTAATGTTATAAAGCTCATTTTTAACTCTCTTGCGAAGCGCTAAATATTCTGAAATTATGCGGGAAATTCACTTCGCGCATGTAATGTTACCTGTCATTGTGTTTTGCTCAGAGCAGAGAAATTCAACGCAAAGGTTGACTGTAATATAACTATATATGGTCGTTCAACAGTTGTGTTTTAAGAAATCATTCAAAAAGAGGTGATTTGAACTGAGAAAATCGAGGAAACAGATTCAGATGCAACACCTCATTAAACATCTTTTGAATTTTCGTCATGAATTATTAATGATTTTGTAAAGATATTTGATTAATTTAGAAGGTCTAGTCGAAGATTAATAGCTATATACTCAAACTGGCCTATTTTGTGTTATATATTATTAAGCCATAATGGTTTAAGATCGTGTAGAATGATTCCCATACGGTATTTATAATTCCATTAGTTATTCTATCAATTATAACAAGCTAACTTATGTATGACGTGTTTCTCTGCACGTTTTCAGGGGAAATATCAATCTGTGTTAACAGCATTAGTATAGACAAATTTAACTAACGTTTGTTTACACTTTATAGATAACTCACATGCCTATAATTATCATTGTTCTAGAGTCTAGACTTCTAGTTTACAGAAGCATACAATAGAATAGAACAAAGTAACTATAACTAAGCTTTAGAGTTATCTACATGAATGAATATAACTCTTATACATAACTCTAATCTTAGTTAATACTTTTGTTCTTTTTTATGCTTCTGTAAACAGGAACAATAGTCACTAGGAATGTGAATCATTCAAAGTCGTGGAATGGGTTAGCCAAATTTGTCTATAACAAAGCTTTTACGAATATTATGTTGACATAATTATGTTCTGCCACCCACCCACTTGACACTTAATAGTTGTAGTCTCCGCTTCATTCCCAAGCCAACTTTTACAACTTTTACATGCGGCGCGACTCTCTACTTGTTCGTATTGGTTATGTCTGTCAGCAGCAGTGTAAAAAGGGACCAGAAAAAACGAAATCATCCCGCCCTTGCTCGCGTGTACACTTCTTACGCAATATAATCCGAAAATGCTATAATCCACGAGGTTATAAAAAGCGCAAACTTGCGCAAATAAGTAAATGGCTGTAACTTGATACATAAAGCAAGGCGCTAAAAGTTGACCTCTAAAGAAAAGGGTGTCCTATGTATATACCCTCAAACAAAACCTATTCCCCTGAAAATTATTTTTACACGAATAATCTCAAAACTCGTTCATCGTGAGTTCACGCGTGACGATTTGGCGAAAAGTTTCTTACAGGAGTACGCGCGTAAAAAAAAATACTTGACACTTGATGGCAATTGACCATGATCCATGAATTACAGTATCGATCACGTTTCATTCGAAGCATGCTTCGGCTTCGCGATGTATCAGGTACTTTCTAAAGGAATCGTGTCCAAAATCCCCCTATCCCTATCTAGTATATTTTATAGCAGAATGTACTAGTTTTTATTAAGGAATTTCGTAAGTAAACCTTCAAATAACTGATGAATATAAATTCTATGCTTTTCCGTTGCCGGAATTGGATAGGTTGTGTAATGATTTCCAGACATATAATGATTTCCAGAAAAGACATTTACAAATTAATAATGTACTTCCTACCTTTGGGCGAACATACGGCGGTATAACCCAGTGTGTATATACGTGAAGATGTACGTATAGAATCAGATACGCAAATGTAAAGTATTTAGCGTTGAGCGTCCATCGTCAGACAGTCGTGCGATGCGCGTCTGCACTCAGATCAGGTTTCGTGATTTGCGCGCGGTTTTAAATGCACAATTATTGCGCAATCTTCGCACATGTTTTAGCATATCTTGCGCGGCGCACACACACGCAGAAATCTCGCATCTTGTCTTGTCTCGCATCTTGTCAACAAGATTTTCTCGCATCTTATCAACAAGATTTTCTCACATCTTGTCAACAAGATTTTCTCGCATCTTATCAACAAGATTTTCTCACAACTTGTCAACAAGATTTTCTCACATCTTGTCAACAAGATGTGTTCGCAACAGGCTTGTAGCAAGCTTGTCAACAAGTTGTAACGATGTTGTCATTTTATCAAGTTGCAACTTGTTAACAAGTTGTTGAATTGCAGGGGTCAGTTGTTCGAACCTCGATAAGTTTAAAGGGGAAGTCAAGTCCGTAATGTAAACAAACGGTTTGTTTACATTTTGAACTGCTGTATTTTTTAAAATATGATGTACTGTCTGAATATCTAACACCATTTTGGTTCGTTATGCTTCTACATGAATATGAAATAG
>CACRXK020006737.1:0-24522 GCA_902702795.2 Paramuricea clavata | reverse complement strand
TACCGTAGACAACGGTTAATTGGGACACCGGGGGTAAATTGGAACACGGTTAAAATAGATGGTTGCCCCAAGTCACCATTTGGCATCTGTCCCAATTCACCCAGGTGTCCCAAATAACCCCGCGATCTACGGCATGTAATGTTTTGTCAACCGAATGATCAGTAAGAATATATATTTGGTTTTGCATAATTTGGTCATGTATATTGTTAATAAGTAATAGTGTGGTTTGGGAAAACAAACACTCGTGATCAAACCATATACTATTGCCTATACTGAATACCTCTTCAATTTCCTTGATAACTTTATGTTTGATGTTGAGATCTTCAAATACAGCCTCGATAACAATATCAATTTTATCAAAACCCTGAAGTGATAACATACATCCAGTGAGCTCGATATATATATATTTCTGGAGTGACAACTGAGGTGAAAAAAGTGAAGCCAAAATGGCAGAAATTGACGTCCAGTGCCAGGCCCTTTCTATTGTTTTCTGCCTGCGCGATTAACACGAAGCTGCAAGTACCAATATTTCGTTTTTTGACTTCGATTTAAAGAATAATATAATGTTTTTATAAACTGATATCTTGATCAGCGATATGATCCGTTAGAAAAAACTAGAATTAGCTGGAAAAAAGTCTTATTTTTAAACGGCTTATTTTTAGGCCTAGCTTTCAAATATTTTATTAGCCGCGGCTTATTTTCGCTCGTATAAATGGTCCTATTGTGTTTTTGCCATGCAAACGCACAATACAAGTAACTTATTGTAGTACCTTGTAGTCCAATTGTGCCTGCAGGTCGGATAACATTCTGTCACGCTCAGCACTATGCAAGTGATAGAAAAATGTAAATTAGCAAACAACGCACTGCTTCATACCGCTGATCTATATAAAAACACTAAAATATAAAACTATTTTTACTGGATAGCTCTATCAGTTTTAAACTGTTCTCCCTAGAGGTCCGTGCGGCAAGGATCGTCCCTCATTGATCCAGTGTTACCACAGGATCAAACCTAGCCTAAACTAAATTGATTTATACTGGACAACTCTATCAGTTCTAAACTGTTCTGCCTAGAGGTCCATGCAGTAAGGATCATCTCTTATTGATCCAGTGTTACCACAGGATCAAACCTAACCTAAACTAAATTTCTTTATACTGGCAACTCTATCCGTTCTAAACTGTTCTGCCTAGAGGTCCATGCAGTATAAGTATCATCCCTCATTGGTCTAGTATGGGTTATCCTTTTATTCATCTAGTGTTGCAAAGATCTATAACAGCAGTATAAAGAGAGTACAATACAGCACGGCAAGAATATTTGGAGCCCGTTGTTCGAAAGCAGGTTAGGTTCATCCTAGGTTAACCCACGCATTAAGCGCCAGTGCTCTCCCTTGGGAAAATCGGGAATAAAAGTAGGGCACATCAGGGCGCATTGCCACTTAAAGAGTTACAAGTAATTTTCCCAATCTCCTGTTTATACAAACATGGAGTTTTTACTCAGAAATCTTGCCTGGATAACAGAAGTTTTATTTCCTAAAGTTTTGAATTACTGAAATAAACAGACGTGTAGATGTACCCAAACCAAAACAGCAGGTTAGATTTTAACCCAGGGTTAGCGCTAATCCAGCTTTGAACAACTGGCCCCAGGGTAGAAAATAAATCTAAAACTAATACCTTGACATAGCTCTCCTTTTAACTCTGGTGTTCAATCTATACAATTTTAAAAGAAACGCAACAAAATTTATTTACTATTCAAAAGAACACATAAAACTAAGTCATTTCTTTTGAAGGAGGAACTCTGATAATTTTTTTAATGACACTTCTATTTGTATAACACTAGCCTAGCAACATTGCCTTATGTAAAATGTAAATATCTAATCTTATTACCGTTATATTAGCACTATATAATATTATATATTGATCTTAGTAATTAGTAGTTCTGTTAATGTAATCTAAGCTCGTCAATTCAGTAATTGTACTGCAAAAGATTTTTTAGTAAATACTGCGGATTCAGGTAGACCGTTTAATGCGAATAGTTGTCGCGTTAGTTTCAACGTTTTTGCAGATTTTCAGACGTTTCTAAGGCGTGGCTTCAATGTTTATTTTCAAAATTTAACTGTTGTAATTACAACGTTCAAATTTTGAAAATAAACTTTGAAGCCACGAAAATCTGCCTAGAAACGTCATCGTGCAACCGTTGAAACGGGTTAGGTTAAAATGCGGAAGCCGATGCGGAACGGAACGGATGCGGGACGGATGAGGTTAAAATGCGGAACAGAGCGGAACGGGTTTTAACCTCATATTCGTTCCGTTCCGCATTTTAACCCCATATCCGTTCCGTTCCGTTCTTTAACCCCATATCCGTTCCGTTCCGGTCTTTAACCCCATATCCGTTCCGTTCCGCATTTTAACCCCATCCGTTCTGTTCCGCATCCGTTCCGTTCCGCATCCGCTTCCGCATTTTAACCTAACCCCTCGCAAGCAAGGGCCTCCACGTCCCGCCGCGGGTGTAGAGGGCCTTGCTTGCGAGGTTGTTGTGAAACCACAGGAGGCCCAGGCTCGATTTGCCCGCGCCCGCCTGTGCCTTCCTTATAACGAGGGAAGGAAGGAAACATTGAGACCAAAATAGCCCAGACTGGCATATGTCACACGAAACTATCCTCGATTTTTCGCCTTTAATGCATTTCTTTTCACGATTAATCGATATCCCCTGCAAGAATGATACCGTATAACTCTCAAAACAACGATGTAAAAAATCAAAGGGCTTAAATTCGCTCTGAAATCCGTGAGGGAATAACAAAATTCGCCCAAAATATATCCGCGTGCCGGGTTTGCTGGACAAAAAGCGGAAGTCGTTGAACAACTCAAAATACACTCAACCCTGATTGGACAACGAAAATCAACAAACACCCCAATCTTTTCTCCACTGGCACTGGGAAGGGGGACAGTACTTGGAACAGTACTGTAATAATTTGATTATTTGAATCAAAACAATTCACAAATTATTACTGACTAAACTTCTTAAATTTAAATATTTAGATTTGCACTGGTTTCCCCCCGACAACATTTGTTAATTGTTTTGATTCAAATTTATATTACATTACTGACTACAGAAATTTGAAATGTTTGTTGATTTTCGTTGTCCAATCAGGGTTGAGTGTATTTTGAGTTTGTTCAACGACTTCCGCTTTTTGTCCAGCAAACCCGGCACGCGGATATATTTTGGGCGAATTTTGTTATTCCCTCACGGATTTCAGAGCGAATTTAAGCTCTTTGATTAAAGCATCGTTGTTTTGAGAGTTATACGGTATCATTCTTGCAGGGGATATCGATTAATCGTGAAAGAAATGCATTAAAGGCGAAAAATCGAGGATAGTTTCGTGTGACATATGCCAGTCTGGGCTATTTTGGTCTCAATGTTTCCTTCCTTCCCTCGTTATAAGGAAGGCACAGGCGAGCGCGGGCAAATCGAGCCTGGGCCTCCTGTGACTTAGCTACTCTTGAAGTGCAAAGGATAATTTTCAATTCCCGTTAGAAGTTGGTATTTTTAATAGCATCACTTTAATACAGACAGTTCTTTAATATTGATCCTTTCTCACACGAAATATTTTATAAAAAACCTGGTAAAAAAGCTTTTTATAGCGCGTGATAATATAAACCTTTCACTCAATTAAAATGACAAAAATACAAACAAGTTAGAGTTATAGACCATGCATGTATTATAAAGTTGGTATATATAAATGATGTTTCAACGCATGCATGTGTGTCTATTCGTTCATGTTTAAACTGTAAATTAAACTGACACTCAGTGAGGGAATTTTAGTACGACTCCATCCTGCGACTCTATCCGCGTTTTCGCTTGCTCTGAGATTCAATATTGTTGGCCGTCTATAATATGGCATAGCATACCGAGCATACTAGCCTACATATAAGAAGGTCGCACACGACGACGCGGTACTAGGCTATATGTCCTGACTCCTATATATATATCATTATGGAGGTACTGACACAGTATAGGCTATAGCACGAAAGATTGCATACACTACAAATTATTCTCTTTTAGGCGGATGCGCCAGTTTTATATTTATAAACAACAAGTTGATCTTCTGCTGACATGTTTGTATTGAATCAAAAGGTTTTTTATAAAATATTTCGTGTGAGAAGGGATCAATATTAAAGAACTGTCTGTATTAAAGTGATGCTATTAAAAATACCAACTTCTAACGAGAATTGAAAATTATCCTTTGCACTTCAAGAGTAGCTAAGTCGGTAAAAACAAGGAAGCCAATCAACTGTTGTTACTTTAATATTTTGAATTTTACTTTAATGCGCTGGTAAAATCCTAAAAAAGTGCTGGCAAAATGGCTAAAAAGTGCTCAAAAAGTCGGCTCAAAATCTCAAAACAGTGCTCAAAAAGTGCTAAAATTGTGAACAGTTACCTCTAAGATTTTCGTAAATTTTTTAAAATCAGCATTTTTTAAAATCTGTTTCCACGTCTTTCTCCATATATGGAACAAACTTCCGTATATGGAGTTGTTTACGACAAAAAAAAAAGAACTCGAAAAAGTCAGCGTTCTAATTTTTTAACTGTAATGTCATATGCAGCTGTACGGCTTTTCTTTTGGAGTTATACCTAAATTATATATAAAATAATAGTATAATACCCGTCAATTTTTAAACCTTACTTCGAACTGTATGTTTAGTTAATCGAGGTACGAATCGAATTCTATAATCGCTGACTTTTTGTTGCTCAAAATTCGCTCGAAATGTGAAATATTGCTCAAATGTTGCCCAAAGTGCGAAAAAAAAGTGCTCAACGTTGCTCAACATGCAAAATGGTGCTCCAAACAAAAAAAGTGCTCAAAAAGTGCTCAGCGCAATCGGGAAAGGCCTACTAATAATGAAAAATATGACCTTAGAAATAACGGAATTAATTTTCAACTGGATAAACCTAAGACTAATTTCCTCAAAAAAAGTACTAGCTACTCAGGGGCAAAATGCTGGAATAATTTGCCAAATGAGATTCAAAAGAAATGACGATGGGACACAATATTTTGTATATATTCTCTTAGACTTTAACTGTGTGATAATTTGTATTATATTATATTTTAGATGTAATTTTTATTAAACTTTGTAAATATTAGTTTAAACGGCCTCTTGAAAAACGGATCATAGGTGTTCTGAAGAGCTACCGTTTTAAAATATTTGTAAATAATAATAAATTGATATTTCCTTTCCTGTTCATTAATACTGAAAAATTTGTATTTTCCGATGTATTTTTGTACGACACGACTTTGTTTATCTGATTGTCTCGCTTTATGAAACATATAAACCTTTATATTTTTCGCTGTGTAATATAAATAAACTCTGTATCGTCTATGAAGAACAAATTTTGCACTCGCTCGTTCGTTTAATTTGCGAAAACAGATTATAACGCGTGCGTAAATACCACACGTAAGTATTTCCCATGAAAAAATCTCTATATACTATTCGGTTATCCGGTTATCCGGTTATCCGGTTATCCGGTTATCCGCTACCCGGGTTTTCTACCATGCCGATCCCGACTCTGTCTCCTGATCGGATGATTGTATTAAAGTTCTCTGATTGGTTCAAATAGAACATCTATAACCAATCAGAGAGTTTTAATACGATCATCCAATCAGGAGACAGAGTTAGGATCTGACCCTAATTCAAACTGATTGGCGCGGCTCAATGAATCAATTACCGCTTTCGATCAGCGGTTTATTTTTCCTCTCCCCTTCGCAATGAAAATAATATAAATAAACCTCTGGAACCAGGGTAATACTTGGATAACTTTTCTGACTTTGCGGAGATGCGCGTCTGCACCACAGTCTAAGACATTCGTTACTCAGACTATATGCACACGGTACCGTTTCTGAGCTTTTTCGGTTTTTGGTTGTAATGCGTTAATTTCTGAAACTGAAAGTACCATTTTCACGTACGTTCTGTTCACACGAAAACGTATGAAAACGACGTCAGGAAGCAAAAACGTTTCAAATAGTGAAAACGATGCCAAAGATTCGTTCTCTACGTCTGAAACGTTTGGTCATTTTCGCACTTTGTTATTGTGTAAACAGAAAAGTAGAAGGCGAAAATGAAATTCCGTGTTTGAATTTGGAAACGAAGACTATAAAAAACTAGTGCTTTGTCTGAAAATGTTGCGAGAAAAACGATCAATGTGAACAAGGCGCCTAAACGCTAAATTTGAAAACGGCACTGCAAAAACGCTCAAAAACGTGACCCGTGAGCACATAGTTTCAGTCTCAAGTTAGGACTTATGAAAACACAGTATAAATTATGTTAAATTTAAATTTTTTTCAGCTTTATATGTTTAATATAAATAAATTAAAATAATACACCTATCTGAAAACAAACGCACGAAAATAAAATAGTGCTAATCATTGAGCTGTGGTTGCAGTTATTTCGATTTCGTGACCATATATTTGTTTGTTCTTAGAATGTCGTATTTTATAAATAAAGCAACCCGATTCCTTTTTAGCAACAACCCACGAACAGGCATCCACATTTCAAAACAAGAGCCATATTGGTGTCCCTCAGTTACTAGCACACCAATATGATTCTCATTACCTAAATCTAACCTTTACAAACTTTTGAAAAACTCGGCAAATTCAACTAGCGTCACTCGGCAATTTGACATTCGACACCCCCCAATCCATATCCCTTCGTAACAGCCCTGATTCAGTGAAGAGGAATTCTATTCCATTTCCTACAGTTGCACAAACTTGATTAATCCCCCTTGAGCCACAGAACATTTCCCATCTTTGTAAGTAAGTGCGATGTTGTTTTTGTGTTCCCTGCCGCCACGACTGCATGATAATTTCTGAAGCCCCTTCTGAAATGCCTCTGTTGAGGAGGTGACTCCTGACAAGTGGCAACATAATATCTCCAGTTTGTTGAACAATGGGTGTATCGCCTGTGGATATATCCGTTTGTAGAATCAGCGTGTTCTGTCTCCTAGGTAAAATCACAGGATATTGTATAATCATATTCGATCATTAGGTAAGGTCACCAAGCTTGTGTGGGCCAATATGGAACAACAATCAAGGCTGTGGCTTGGTCCTTCTTTACTTTTTGAAGAACTTGGTGAATAATGCAGAAAGGAGGAAAAGCATAAAATTTATACATTCTCCATGACAAATGAAAAGCATCAATTGCATATGCTTCTGGGTCTGATGTGTAAGCAACATATGGCTTAACCTGGTAATTAAGCCTAGAGGCAAACAAATCAATATCAGGAAAAAAAAACAATTTTGAAACTACGGAATTAAAAATGTCCTTGTTAAAGGCCATGTTACACGGTGCAATTTTTCTTGCAACTTGCAATGCAATTCTACTCTTGAGAGATGTAAAATTGCCAAATACGAGTCTTCGTTACACTCCGCTGATGTTTTCTAAACATATCGAAAATTCTAGATCTTCACTGATTTTACTAATTAACATCTCTCAAGATCTTGCATTGCAAGTTGCAAGAAAAATTGCACCGTGTAACATGGTCTTAAGAGACCATTCAGTTTCTCGTCGAGATGCACGAGATTCTGTATCAACCGCAGTGTTTTGTTTACCTGAAATGTGTGCCAAAGTGAGCCATGTATTGTTAATTATACACCATTCCCAGATTTTTGACACTAATGATTATTTGCTTTAGAATGACAGGTGCCCATGTTGTGATAAAAAAACACAGCAGTAGTGTTATCAACTAGCAGTTTTACTGATGTTTTCCGGCAACTGCGGAGGAAAAAAAGATTGCAACGCCGAGAAAACTGCTAGGATTTCTAAGTAATTTCTGTCATTTGCCGTTTCATCAGGTGTACAGTTTCTACCTGTTGTTGTGGTGTCTATACAGGGCCCCCATCCAGTCAAAGATGCATCGGTAGACGTAGTGACTTCAACCTCCCCATGGTTTATTGGGTTATAGGCGTCTGGTAGGGATGTTATCCACCATTTTACATCTGTTATAGATTCCTGTGAAATAGACATTCCCCCTCAAAATTCCCTTTACTTTGTTTAAGGGTATTTGTTTTGTCCATTTCCAGAGATCTATAGTGGAGTGGGCCAAACATTACCCCTGGGAAGCTCGATTAATTTTTTAGCCCTTTCAGGCGTCAATGACACACACATCTTTAAGGAGTCAAGGACAAATCCTAAAAACACAATTCGTTAACGTTGTGTAGGAATAAGTATGGACTTCTCTGAATGCACAGTAAACCCAAGTTTGTCTAAAAAGCTTAAAGTATAGCTACAATGTTCTCAATGCAACGTCATATCAGGCTGATTTTAGCCAGGAATCATCAATAAAAACGACTGATGTGTGGCCATGCTTCCTTAAGTAAGCAAAGGCAGGTTTTAACAGCTCAGTGAACTTCCGAGGTCATATACATACTTCCATTGGGAAAACATACAAATTTGTATATCTGCCCTTGCCACTGAAATTTTAAATATTTGTGATAATCAGCATGGATTGGCACTGAGTAATATGCATCTATGGAAGTTAGTAAAAAATGGTATGTCCGAAAATTTTTTTCTTTCCTTCCCCCCACCCCCCGCTCGCCAACAATTTTGGGAAAAGAAATATTAATTAGCGACTGAAATGTCCGTCGGGCACGACTTCCGCCACGCCCTTTTGGTCAGGCAAAACAGCTCACACCCCCGCAGCCGTAATACCCAAGTTACGCCCCTGTTCGAAGACCCTAAAAATAGAAAATTGTCCGGGTGACTATGCCCCTGACGATTTGCCCACCCCCTCCCCCCACTCGTATGGGGCTGGTTACGCCCCTGGCGTCATGCTATGTGGGTGATGTACAAATGATCCATTGACCTGCTGAGGCAAATCTACCTTTCCTATCACGGGTTTAATTTCGCACGGTTGAACTAAATAAAAATATTCAAAATAGTATATTCAAAACAAGAGCGCACAGGGCAGTGAACCACATTTCATCTCCAGTATATGTACATTTATTATATTACGATATAGATTAATAGTTCCAAATGAAGACCCTACAGTATCGTCTGTATCGATATCTTGGCCGCTCATGCACAATACTTGGCAATTGCATGATGGCATATGTTTTGAGTTATTTTGCCGACACAATGTTAAGTGGTTATGCATTATTTGTTCCTTTATATATACGCAAACATGTCCTTTAGAACCTGGGGGTCCTTAAAAAAACAGGGGGTCCTTAAAAAACCAGGGGGTCCCTAAAAAACCAGGGGGTTACATTTTATGTAGCAGATGCGGTTTCTCTTCAAGTCTTTTTTATTATCGCTTATTTTTTTCACAGGAAGATGTTCAATCGCTTGTTATCGACAACCACTCTTATTCTAGCAGATAAACTGGCATTATTCTTATGATGGCTAAATGATACAGGATGCATGCCAACAAGTCATCCTTCATCTGCAATATTTATATATTGTTTCTTAGGGACTGGTCATAATTTAGCAGGGGGGGAGGAGGTGTAATTCAAAATTTTAAGGAATAATATTTTGTCACCCTGCTTTGCCATAACCCGGAAAAATTGTCTTTCGCTCGTGTCGGTAAATATGTACCTACCTACTACTAAACCCCGCATTCAATAAATTTTCTAATTGCTCTTTAAATTTTCTAATCGCACTTTAAATTAAATACTAAAATTTATATTATACGAATACATAGCCATATATAAAACTTTAGTTTATCAAGCCTAGCTTGATCCTCCTCTGACGTTGACTCGCCGAACTCTTGACGGCGGAACAGTGAATGTCGTTAAATTTAATTGAACACAGTGATTTATATCAGTAACTTTTCATTTTAAGTTTTAAGAATCAATTTTTTTCAATGCAACTCAAACAAAATGTTAGAAGGCATGTATAAAACAATTAATTGAACTAAAACAGCTGACTCCCCCCCCGGCCTTCATAAACTGTCTAATATATTATGAACCCCCCTCTTACCTGGCTAAAAAATATGTGCCCCCACACTGTTTCCGCCTCCCCACCCCTCCTGCTAAATTATAACAAGTCCCTTACTATAACTATAATTACTAGTAACTTACTCTCCAGTTAAGAATAAATAATAAATATATATTCTATTAATAGTAACAAATTTCATTTGGTAATTTCTATCTTTTTAATTTTTGTCTATAGGGTGGATGTGGAGAAACGTTTTTATAGGAGAGGTATGATTGCTTCAGCAAGTCAATGGGTCATATTAAACACCTATACAGTTATCAGAGTGACTCTATTGTTCACGATAGTCAAGAGGCGACTCAAGAGGCGACGCTAAAGAGGGAGGGGGGAGGGAACACCCCAGTCATCGGGTAGTCGGCAAAATATTTGAATCGGCCCAGTCGGCAAAACACGAATTTGGATAGGAAGGAAAATAATAACATATTTGAGTGACGCTGATTAAAAATTAATGATAATTAAGATGTGGAGAAATTTACGAAAATATTGGAGAATAATGGAGCGAACAACGGTAGTTGAAATTTCAGTTACAGCCCACCATTCAAAGAGGTCTAGCGCCAGCCCTGACTATAGATAATCATTGGGTCGTTCTTGCATGCATCAGTATACATGCGTACACGTCCTCACGTTGGTCCAAGGCAAATGAAAACCATCTATATCTCAAATTACATATACTGTTTATGCAAATTTAACGTTTCTGGTTACATATACACGTTTCTGGTTAACACTTTCTGGCTATAGATAAATGTGGACACCTGGTCTCTTTTTATATAGTGTTAGAGCTATAAGAGCGTCTGCGAGGGAGACACTTTTTGTACGGTACGTACTGGGAGTATTAGATAGCCTTCGTAGCAGCCGGTTTTTTCGGGGAGGACTTGCGGGCGGGAAAATTAGGGCGGGAGAACTTTCACATTGCGCATAATTGATATTAATTTATTTCGTTTTCGGCTTCAGAGAAAGGCTGTCTATGCAACTGTAGACTTCCTATCGACATAAAATCTCGAGAGACAAAAGACAATCTTGTTCAACGAAGACAGAGATTAAAAAGAACAAAACAATAGACACTCCGAAAATAGATAGATAACATTTTAATCAACGTTTCGACTAGGTTTCAGTCATCTTTAGGAATGATGATGACTGAAACTAGCCTCCTCTGCAGGCATGGCCTTTCGATTATCGGGCAAAATTTCAAGATGCCTGCGGAGGAGGCTAGACTGAAACCTGATGATTGTAATCTAGTCGAAACGTTGATTAAAATGTTAACTATTAATTTTCGGAGAGTCTATTGTTTTGTTCTTTTTACAAATTACTCAATGGCAACCATAATTACAGGGATTAACATGTCCATGTTTGCCGCCAGGCCCAGGAAAAAATACGCACGGCATGCAGTTTGGTTAGGTTATATCAGGGTTATATTTAATTATTGATGCCACACTCAGTGTTGGGTTCTAACAAAAACTGTTTGGTTGCGTATGAATAAAAGTCTTTTTTATGTGGATAATGATGGAAACTTAAACTGATAAGGTTATCAGTACAATAAATTATTACAATCAATAGAACGAATTTCATGTTTAATAATTAAGGAAACCACATTTTCGATAACAGCCACAAAACAGACATACTGTATAATATTATATTAAACACAAATTGTTGTGTACCAACAGAGTTCAGATTCTGCGATACCTTTTTTTTTTTATTAACTTTAAAATCAATAACATATATTAACAAATGATTGAAGGAAAGGGACAACAGATCTTAAATAAGATCCAATTAAGTCCCACCAAAACTATTTCGACTAACATGTATAACATTTACATGTTTATTAATCTAACTTAACACTTTATCTGGCTAGAACCGTCTTTTTGTCTTAACTGAGTATAAATGATTTTTTTTTTAATTTTTTAGAGTTTTTATACTAAAAACCTTAATTGTACCAGTTCATTGAAGTTCATTCCATTGTCTTTATAGGCCAAAGAGGAATGTCTATATATAAGGGAAAGTACATTTGTACTGGCACTTTTGCATGCATTTTGACAGGCATGCAAAGACATTTGCAACAGATGTCAGGAGATACGTTGGTAGGGGGCGACGTTCTCTAAGGTTCCAGCACATTACCCTGATCCAGGAAATCCCGGCCACTACATGAACGTGTTCAAGACTCCGACTACGCTTAATGACGGACAACAACAACCTGTTGATAATTTCGCCTCTAGAGACAATCTAAATGTTTTTCTTTTAAAGACGGTGCCCTTTCATCTGGCACTAGTGAGGTGTGAAAGAAGCAGGTCGGTATTTTTGTTGAGGAGAAGCACATGCCATGCTTGAGTATATCAGACATGTTGAGGAACTGCAAATTGTATCTATGATAAGAGCGAATTCCGGATTGTACTCCTTTGATTCCGAGATCTTGGGGGGAGGGGCATTGAAAATTTTAAAAACTTGGAGGGGGGCAATGGGCATCGAAAAATTACCAATAACCTCAACAAGGGCCCTGTAAAAATATGAGCTTTTTTTCAAGACATCTTCATCCCTCCTCGGCGGGTCAAGAATCAACTCTCGCAAACAAGAGTGTTTCAGTAGGAAGAGGGCCCCCTATACCTCTTCACAATATGCTTTCACGTAAAAATATTTTGCCTTTTCACGAGTCACGGATTAAGATAATCATCCGATCACGTTTCACGGCTAAGTAAAATAAGCCCTTCACGCTTCACGCAAAAAGTATAGGGGGCCCGATCACGTTTCACGGCTAAGTAAAATAAGCCCTTCACGCTTCACGCAAAAAGTATAGGGGGCCCTCTAGGAATGTAATTTACATTCGGGTCTCTATAACTTGAATTTCTAGCTTTGAACTTCGCGTCAGGTATGACAGAACTGAGATGAGTTGTATATTTCCCTCTGATCACTCAAAAATAAGTAAAAGTCCCTCAAAAATATTTTCAATTTGACTTTATACAAATTGAATCTCTGAAAAATAGAAATTCTCAGCTTGTTCACAGTGAGAATCATGTAGTGTCAGTGAACGTTCAGTAAAAGTCAATCCTTGCCATTATTCATTAATGCCAATAATGCAGCAAAACGGCAACCATGCAATGAGCATAAAAATTGGCGTGATAAAATTTCGTTGAACAGCTGCTATAACTTGGTATATGTACCATATAGAACATAATTTTCAAAACGGAACTGAAATCCATATAAAGAACATTACAAGTCTATAACTATAAGACCACATATAAGCTGAAGTGTGTGCATCCTGTTTAATTGGCAAGAGAAGCAACTTCAAGAAGTGCAAGGTTAAGGGACTATTTTTCTCCTCGACAAGAATCTCAAGGGTCAACCCACATGAGATGCATGCATAAGTGCATGCATGGATACTAATGTCACTCAGGAGTTGCATGTGAAGCTATTGTCTGAGTATTGAAATTATTCTCATTTCATGGAATTCCTTGAGTAAATATGATCAATATTTGATAAACTTTTACTCGCGAAATTCACTGGCTATAAAACACTTTCCAGCAATGGACACTTGTAGACTGGATAGCATTTGTAAATTCTGAACGCTGATTGGCTAAGAGCCGTGTTGATATAACTCAATGACAACACGGAAAATTTCTTTGTTTATATTTCTTTGCACTATATTATATAAAAAATATAAAACATTTTTCTGTATTGATATACAGTTATATCAACACTTGTGGAAATACTAGATTCCCCTTATTACGTTTTCGTAGCGCTTTGCATTGTGGTTATAGTGGTATCACTGATATTCAAGATGGGTTATTTTATGTCCTGACCCGTGCAAGAACTTTAAAAAAAAGCTAGGATCAGGTGCGCGATAGCCAACAGCAAAATATTCGCGAAAACATTCAATATTTTCATTCGACATGTCTTTATCAGTGATACCACTATAACCACAATGGCTCAATGCAAAGCGCTACAATTTCTCGTTTTCACAATTTCCACTCGTGATGATATAACTGTATATCAACACGGAAAATATTTTATAAATTGTATTTGTTAAGTAAATGTTCGATAATTGGAAGAACATTTATATCCCAAAGGTGGAAAATGCGAATTCAACTGATCACTTTGTATTTAAATCAGATCGCATTTGCCCCGATTTGGTCGTTTTTATCGCAATCATTCCATAAACGTGTCAATTGACAGCTAAAAGCCTGATCTTTATAAATATGAAAATGAAAACCTATTGACGTATTAATTAAACCCACCAGATAACATGTCAAGGTTGGATTACCTTTTTTGATTCACCCTGCAGCATGAGGTGTAAAAAATGTGGACAATTTTGAAACGGCTCTCAATTTCACAAATTCGTTCATTTCATGAAATTTTTGATAAATATAGGCCTAGATTGTTTCGGTACTTATAATGTAGAATAAACAAAATTTTTTCGTAAAGCTAAATTTTCCAGAACAGGAAGGGGAGGTGCCTTTTTTAGCAGCATTAAAAATAGCCCGCGCGAAATTAAAAGTTTAAAACACATTTTGAGTTCATGCAGGGCGAGAAATTTGTTATTTGTTTTATTAATGGTCCAAATATATCAGAAAATTCACTAAATTCTTTAAACAGCTGCTGAAACTTTCATTTTTTTGAACCAATGCCTACCATGCATGCTTAATTCAACCTTTTTACAATAGCAATATGCAAATTAGGTAAATGCATGAATTCAGCATGCGTAACAGGCATTGGGCCAAAATATAAAAGTTTCAGCAGCTATTTAAAGGATTTAAAATTCTGGTATTTGGACCATTAATAAAACACATAACAAATTTCTCGCCCATGAACTCAAAAAAGGCACGTGCCCACTACTCTGGAAAATTTATCTTTACAAATTTTTTTTGTTTTTAAAATTATTCCACATTATAAGTACCCGGAAATTTTACACTTTACCCTACCGGAGTAATCACTGAATACATGCGCCATCAAAACATGCCAATAAAAGAACGAAAAACCGTCAGCACACACGCCATCAAATACTTGCGGTACGGTAAAGTGTAAAGTACCCAAGTACTCAAACAATCTATATTTATCATAAAATTCATGAAATGAGCGTATTTGTGAAATTGAGAGCCGTTTCAAAATTGTCTACTTTTTTCGTACACCTTGCATCTGTTTAAATACGAGAATTCATACGCTAGCTGTAACGATGCTGAAATTCGCGAACTCTGCTTCGCGAATGAAATTTAAAGTGAAAGTTTGGAAATTTTACACTGTTTCAAATTCATCCTAATTCATCCTCAGTCACAGTGCACCACATTCTGAAAGTGTAGACCTCACCTATAAACTATGTCCAACTTATCTATAATGTACGCTACAAGACCCTTCTGTTCCAGTGTAGAGGGGAATCTGTCGAGAACATAACAAATTAGGCCAGAATAACTGTTTTGGAAGGCGAAATGGCCATACTCCACAACCACATGCTGATACACTCAATGGCTGCGTCTTCGAGATCTTCGTTTCTGTAGTATGTTGGCAGAGATGAAAGCACAAACACCGCCTCCTCGCAGGCTAAACCAAATTGTTTACTCACCGACAAAGACAAACGTAAGACGGCATGCAGCATTGCATATTGAGCCAGTATTCATTCAGATAAAGAGGTTTAGTTTAATTTGTTTCTATGCAGAAAACAAAAACTTTCTTGGTTAATTGCAAAATTATTCTGATTCATTAATATGACTGTTTATTGGTTATTAAACGCAGATTAAAATTTTGTATTTATCAACTGGAGTCTATTTTATTAATTGCGAAGTCCATATCTGTAGTTTTATATAGCTTTTCAAGCATTTTTACAACTTAGAATGATTTCGAAAGTTGGCAGGAAGTGCCAATTAAGGACTCTATCTATAAAATGAGTCTTTATATAAAATAGGATGTTTCACACTCTTTATCCAATACATCTTTAACAAAGAATTTAGTATGGAAGCTACTAAGTTCTTTGAATTTTTAGTTAACTCTATTAATCAGTTTATTCTTAATTTCCTTCTTCGATCCTTGTTTTATCAAATAACTAAAACAGGATACTATAATGAATGCAAATAATTGTTTTTCAAACGCTTCAGCCAGGGCGTTGCAGCTTGTAAAAGCTATATAAACGTACAGCTATTTTGGCTTGATCTAAATTTACAATAGCTGCATGTACATATATAAATACAAAAAAGAGACATAGAGGATATTACACGGCGGCGTGAAGATATGACTTATTGACTTTTATCTTCGAGTGGTCAATAGCTGCATGTACATATATAAATACAAAAAAGAGACATAGAGGATATTACACGGCGGCGTGAAGATATGACTTATTGACTTTTATCTTCGAGTGGTGAAAACAAACAGCAGGTTCGAACTTTCTTGGCAAAATTTTCGTTGAACGTCTTCATTTCATATGAAACGAAATTTTCTTCCATCGAAACAATAATTATGTATTTCAGTTTTAAAACAGCAAGTTCAGTTACTCTTTATTGCCTGATACCGTAAAATTTTTCTTTGCCTGGCGTTTGCCGTTTCATGTATAACGCGAAGCTTAAACTCTCTATTAACACCACCCAAAAACGTTTAATTGTCCTAACCCGTCAGGTGTGGCATGCTAACTATAGTATCGAGTGCTATTTTTAACAGCTTCTGAGTTTCGGAAAAAATTATACATAATTTATTATTATCAAGACGAATGATCAATATAACCTAACCAAAACTGCATGCCGTGCATATTTTGTTTACGGCGGCAAACATTGACATAATCCTGTTATTATCAAGACGAATGATCAATATAACCTAACCAAAACTGCATGCCGTGCATATTTTGTTTACCGGCGGCAAACATTGACATAATCCTGTTCTCGTTGAAAAAGATTGTCTCTTTGTCTCAATAAGCTTCTTTGAAATGAGCTTTTACGTCAAAAGGAAGTCTACATACTTGGATATAAACAGCCTTTTTCTGAAGTGAAAACTAAAATAAATTAATTTCCAATGTCAATTATAATCTAACATCCCCAGTGCGTACGTATAAAAGGCGTTCATGTCCTCACATTTATCCATAGCCTGCTGAAGGTATTAACCAGAAACTTGAACGGTTGCTGAAGTATAAGGTATGTTTTATATAAACAGTTTAATTATGTAGCCTAATTTGTGTGTTTTATATAGATGGTTTTTATTTATATTGTGCAAGCATTGTATTGACAGGAACGATCCCATGAAATGAACTAATTTGTCATCACTTATCGAAACACATTATAGTGAACAATTTAGTCACTCTGCATGACCACCTGCAGTGCTGCACTGTGTCCCAAACCAGCGTGTCGAAGCTACTCTTTATTTAATAATGACTACATTAGAGTCATTGCTTGTTGTACAATCTATAAGTTTTATATGTATAGCATATGCGGTTTCTCTTACTTTTTTATTCTTATACATCATTTATTTTTTCGCAGGATTGAGATGTTTAATCGCTTGTTATTAGCAACCACTCTAGTTCTAGCAGGTAAACTGACATTATTTTTACGATAGTTAAATTCAACATATACAGGATGCTAAATTCAGTAAACTGTTGTACAGCATAGTTTATGCGAAATATTTATTCTCTTACATTGAATACTGCTATTTTTGCCTATATTTCAAAAATTAATATTTACACCGGAATTATATTCATTTACCAGAAATATTTATATTCGAACTAGCTTAAACGCCAATATTCAATATACCCCCTATACTAATGAGCTTAATTAAGGAATCGTACAAAGAGCTGAGATCATTAATATTGCTAGCACAAAGTACGTTATACTTGCTATTAATATAATTATATAAATATAATATCTTCTTCATCAAAATAACATGGTTCCAATGATAATGTTTCCAATTTTATTGTTTAGTGTGGATCTCTGTGACGACTGCAGCGAACGAGACGTGCAAAAATGGAGGGATTGCGGGCGGGTCCTATCACCAAGTTTGTACTTGTGGTTCCGGCTTCAAGGGATATGACTGCAGTCAGAGAGGTAAGCGGTTTAAGGTATCAGAGTAACGATTCAGTCAAGCCCTGGTCAAACGAGGATGAGAGTTGATGATGGAGATTTCGAGCTCTAGAGTGTTCCAACTACACACGTAAAAGCGCACAAGCTGTAACAAACCTGTAGCAGACTTGTAGCAATGCTGTTGCAACAACTTGTCAACAGGATGTGTTCGCACTGCTTGTTCCCAGCTTGTTGACAAGTTGTCAACGGCTTCTTGACAACTCTTGCTACAAGGTTGTTGAGCTCAACAGATTTGTTACAAGTTGTTCCAACAACTTCATATCATCCTGCAATTCGACAATTTGTCAACAAGCCGGTGAGTGACAACCTTTTAGCAACTTGATAAAATAACAGTATTGTAACTATTGTTACAACTTGTTGACAAGTTTGCTACAAGCCTGTTGCGAACACATCTTGTTGACAAGTTGTGAGATTTTTACAGTTTTGAGAGAGACACACTTTAGGAATAATTTTAGTACTACATGCACTCTAGTTGATATAGAAACCTATTTAGGAAACAATATATAGATAATAAGTGAATTTTCTTTATGCCTCTAGTGAGACCTTGTGAAGCACGTCCTTGTAGAAATGGAGGAAAGTGTTCAGAAAACAGAGATGGAACTTTCACATGTACTTGTACAGCTATTCACAAAGGCATCTTGTGTGAACAAAGAGGTTAGATATTCAAATATTTATTTTATTACCCATTTAATGGCGTTTATACATAGTTGCTCCCAAGTCACCATAATTACCAGAGGCTCGTGTCACACGTGCTCGACGTCGACAACTAAGGCCCGCTAAGAGTTTCGTGAGCCAGAAGGAATATCTGGAATTGAAGACCCTCGAAAAACAGGAGAAAATTAACCAAACAACTTTTATTTTGAGCACAAGGTAGTCAGCCGGTCACCCAACCTAAATTTTGTTTCAGCAAGTTCAACCAATGTTACCAAGAGTTTATAATGGCTCCCTAAAGTTGTGTTAAACAACGCATGACCTCAATTTACCCCACATTGGTCTTAGGTCAGTGTTGGGTCAATTGAAGCCTGTTGACACTTCAAGACAAACTACTTCAGCCGAGTCCTATAGCTGCAGTCCAGATATAAGTTTCTAGTTTACAACAGAAATCCTAACAGAATCTTTTCTTCCAGTTACACCATGTGACAGTGGACCCTGCAAAAATGGAGGAAATTGTACTGATGATGGAGTAAAATGTTTCAAATGTGAATGTCTTTCTGGTTTCAAAGGATCTGACTGTTCTGAAATTGGTAAGATATACAGACCTAGCTGAGGAAGAACGAATTATATTAATATGTTTCGTTTACATGGCTAGAAATACCATTATAGCCCTGTGAAGTTCACAAATTTTGTATACCGTAAACCTCCGAATATAAGCCCCCCCCCCCGTGTATAAGCCCAAGCCGGTTTTCCACTTCGCCCGTATCGTACACCACATGTACTAACGCTCACCTCATTCCAAATACAAGCCCCCCCCCCCGAATATAAGCCCAGCCACCCGAATATAAACACACTTGTCTTGTTTATTACTATTGTTTATCATTATTGTTTATCACTATTACCACTATTAATCACTATTATTACTATGCTTAACACTTGTTTATCATTACTATACTTGTTTATCACTATTACACTAACACAAAAGATCGCCCATATATAACCCTCCCCCCCGGATATAAGCTCGCACCCCTTGTATAAGCCCATCAAAAATCGCTTACGAAAGAATATAAGCCCAGGGCTTATAGTCGGAGGTTTACGGGTATTTGTATTACGCGCGGGAAAAATAACTATTTTTGAGTATTGTACTGATGAGGCCAAGATATCGATACAGAGGATACTGCAAGGTCTTTTAATTTGGAACTATTATATTCCATATTGTATTATGATAAATGTACTTATACTGGAGATGAAATATGGATAACTACCCAGTGCGCTCTTGTTTTGAATACTATTTTGAATATTCTTTTAGTTCAACCGTGCGAAATTAAACCCTGTAAAAACAATGGTATTTGTGTTAATGAAGAAGAAGGAAGGTTTACATGCAAGTGTAGGGAGGGATATGGAGGAATATTTTGTGATAGGAGAGGTAAGTTTGCTTCAGTTGTGTGGTTTGTACAACACCTACATAGCATAACACCAGGGGCGTAATACGGTACTAGCCTCAAACAAGTAAGGGGAGGTGTGCATTCATTTCATGATAATTTGAAAGACACAGATTCAGTGGTGTATTTTATGTCATGCATGATGAAAAACATTAAAAGGTTACGCCCTCCCCCCGTTTCTCCTCACATTTGAAAGAATGGGACGGTGGGGGGGGGGGTCCAGAACCAAGTCCCTTGTAGCTACGCCTCTGCATATAACAGTTAATATTGAATATTCTATCCACTCTTGATCGAATGATCGGAAAGTCTCATTCCATTGTCTTTTCATTGTTTCAAAAATCCATTAAATCCTACTATTTCTACATACTATCCATTAACTCATTGTTCTGAATTATTTCGCATTTATCCATGGAGCTATAGATTCCGAATTACTTTGATGCACATGTAACAACAAGAAGAAGATCCTACTGTATTTAAGTTGTATATAGCTAAGTTATTTCCGTCGGGAACCTGGACCATATTATCTCATTTTCCGCACTCAAGCAAATTCGGGAATGGGATTGGTATTCCTAAAAAAAAAAAGTTGATTCCAAAAACACTCGGAACGCCATCTTCGTGCAGTCAGTAATCAACAATATCGTTTCGACTTTATTTAAACTCAATGACTCTGAGATAAATATCACATCCCATTTCGTGTTTTGTGTTTATTATGAACAACTCACGTGAGTTTACAAGATGGCATTCTTCGCAGTTTTTTGTGATGTTAAGTAGGACAATTTGACGCTTGTTCTTCGTTACAGATGATCTGTATGGCTCCAAAATTTTGAATAAAACATACATTATTCAGTTAAAGAAATGGCTTGGTGGCTTAAAGTCGTGGAGGTTATGTTACCGTGCTACTGATGTTGGTTTTGCAGCATCTACTTTCCATACTCGATGTGATCATAAGCACCCAACTGTCACCATCATCCGTTCTGGATCCTATATCTTTGGCGCATATAGCGATGTTGCTTTTGGAGGTTAGTTTAAAGAGCAGTCTGGCTCATTGGCAGAATTACTCAACGACAGAATTATTAATACAAGAAATGCCTATTATAGTAAAAAATATTCGTTTGTAATTGTATTTCAATCTTCTTATTAAGGTTTACGAATTGTACACAATTTATGTCTACAAAAGATTTAGATCGATGGAATGCGTGTATGCTGACCATTGCCTTATAATTAATATTTTGCAGAATTATAGTCTTCAAGCAATGAAACGTTTAAAATTATGTATCAAACTTCTTCACAGAATTTTTCCAGATCTTGGAAAATTTTTAAAGTTTAGCCTATATTGAAAACAATTATTGCATGGGCAACCATCCTCTTGGATTGTTTTTCGAATAAAATCGATGAAAATCCTTCCAGTCGATTTAGAAACATTTTCAATTCAATAAACTCTTAACTCGAGTTTTAACTGTCTTAGTGTCACTGTGTCAGACTCAAATAGTTAATTAATATTTCAAAAATATTTATATATGAATCTGTTTTTAACCTTTTTTGTCATTTTATTTTAGGTTCGACAGGTTACAGAGCCAGTTCCAAAGCATTTATCTTCTCCTTCGTGAATAAAGACAACCTCCCGCCCTTCAAATCCCCTGTCTACAGGTATATTTCAAATGCTGTATACACTAATGCTGGTTACGGTCCTACATTCGGCGGTGGCCATGATATTTATATTTCAAATAACGCCAATACAGGTACTAGTTCCTACACAAACCTTGGCCATACCTATCAACCACCAAGGGGATATTCATACGCCACAGTCAGGGTGAGGAATCTTCTCGCTGGCACATATAAATTCAGACCTAATGAGGTTGAAACATTTTACGTAAACGGCTTGCGTCTTCAGTAATGAGTACCATGAATATTTCATTATCAGTCCATTAATGTGCTTCACTATCAGTCAATTTGCTGTATTTAGTTATATTTATTTAATTAATTTGAATGAATAATAAATATTACTCGGATAAAGTGTCTTCAGTTTTCACTAATCACCAGCATATTCGTTAAAAACGGTTTCACTTGACGTCATCACTGCTGTTGAATAAATTTGACAAAGAATTCATTGTATGCTCGTTGGTGGTCCTTATAAATTAAAGGTTTGTTGCTGCATTGCGTGCCTGGTGTTGGTCGTCAATTTGTCGTGCCTGTTACAGGAACCCTGCTCCAGGCTGGTCACGTGTCACTCAGATTTTGGGAGATAACAAAAATACTAGGATAGGGGGCTAAGTTTGTTTTACGGATCTAGTTGCTGATGAAGATGCCGATATCAATTCGATCACGGTTGATTCAATTAAGTTCAGAGTAGGTGTAATTTAACAAATGCATGTAATTTTAATGAATAGCACGAGCTTGTGTCGCAAAATCAAAGTCAATGGTGATTATGGTAATTCGTTTTATTTCGTTTGCGAATTTGAGATTTCGTCAGTTATTTCGTCCCTTAATTGTGCGCAGCAAATAGCATATACCCATTTATCTTTTGAAAATACTCAACAATAATATCTCCCCTGTCTTTCTAAAATAATTCATAATGATTCTTCTTCACATGGCATATTCCCTGACAAGCTTTTAATAAAATAGCTAAAAATCACGCCGATTATCGACCGATATCATGCAGTTTTATCAATTTTAAGTAAAATTTTTGAAACAATTAGTCTATAAAGTCTATAAAAGAGTAGATCGGTGTGTGCTGATTTAAAATTCATATATAGACTACTGTACATGCATGTACCTTTATGATAAAGGTACACGTACCATTATAGAGCATTCTTTAACAAAATGTTTGTTAATCTGAACAAAATGTTTGTTAATAAAAACTCAAATATTCGAGAAATCAATAAATACTTTATTTTCCAAAGTTAAAGGTAATGTTACAACTGTTAAACACGGGATTAAATTAACAAGGTGGGGTGGTTAAACGGTAAAATTAAATAAAATTACATAAAGTAAAGAGTGATTAACGACCGCTTACAAGCATTTCTAACATGATTGTGGGCTCACATTTTGCAAATAGCCTGAAATAGGCGGGAATTTTATTCAAAAATCAAAATTAGTGAAAAATAAACAAGAAAACAAGTTTAAAATCAACGAAGAAGCTCGTTTTGCTTGAGATGTCTACGTTAAACCAAAATGTAACTGTTTGGCAATTATATATCATGCTTCTTCGTGTAATTGACCCTACGTCGTCTTCGAGAAATCTTCCAGTGCAAAAATATATTTTGTTTTCGCCAAAAAACAAATGCGATAGCGTTTGAAGAGTTTATATTGTCAGGAAACATTCACAGGGAAGATAGCGATTGAAAATCCCAGGTAAGCATTCATTGCTTTTTATTCATTGTTTTCTGAAAAATGTTGTTCTCTCCTATACCATCGCCATTAAGCATCGTTAAGGGGGAGCATCCATACTCAACTTGCCACGAGAAACGTCAATTTGACGTTTGTGGGTGTGTGGGTTATTTTCTTTGACGTTTTGCCATAGGCTGCCCAAAAGTGCGTGTTGTAATTTCTACCCTCGCGCGTGGCGCTCGGCCATGCATCGAGTCTACTCAGTTTATTATTATGACATAATAATAAACTGAGTAGACTCGATGCATGGCCGAGCGCCACGCGCGAGAGTAAAAATTTCAACACGCCGGCACTTTTGAGCAGCCTATGGTTTTGGCTGTGGCAGTTCGACATATTATATAAAAAGTACAATATAAAATTTTATTTGTAATACGTACATTAAAAACACAAACCTGTACAATATTTTCCCTAGTCAAGGAAAATATACAAAACAAACAAACTTTCTTACTTCGCCAGACGGTAAATCAAAATAGTGATTTAAAAAGTGATTAAGAGTTTTATACAACCGGCCCCAGCTCTCCAGGAATCAAAAATCTTCAAAGACCACTTTGTCGCGTATTTTGCTGGTACTTGGCGGCGTCGCTCTTTCGAGCAACGTTTGCCCCTCTTCGAGCGCTTCGAAACCGACAGATTAACGACACAAGTCAAATGCTCAAATTTCCATTTGAAAACTTCGTTTAACGACTTGTATGACTTGCAATTAATCCAGTCATTAATTTGCTTGCTGATCAATGAAGGGAAGAATCGTAAAACAATAGTACGGTGGCCCAGACGCGACAGCACAAAAACACAGACGCGACAGCACAAAAACAGTTTTTGTATTTTTTGATTTTTTGATTTTTTGATTTTTTGATTTTTTGATTTTTGTATTTTTTGATTTTTTGATTTTTTGATTTTTTAATTTTTTGATTTTTTGATTTTTTGATTTTTTGATTTTTTGATTTTTTGATTTTTTGATTTTTGTATTTTTTGATTTTTTGATTTTTTGATTTTTTGATTTTTTGATTTTTTGATTTTTTGATTTTTTG
>CACRXK020006736.1:2500-24523 GCA_902702795.2 Paramuricea clavata | reverse complement strand
TCAATGCATAGCATTTCTAACGAATCAGATATTAATAAGTCATTTCGTTCAGAAAATGGTAAAGATTCTCGCACATATAATAACACTCCCCCACCATACCTATTTCTATCTTTACGGATATGATAATATCCAGGTATGCTAATTTCATCATCAGACACTGAATGGTCAATTTTTGTTTCATTAATCGCCAGAATGTCAATAGAGCTATTTTGCATAATGATACGCAGCTGGTCGATACTTTTTAAAAGACCATTAATATTTAAATTTGCCATTTTTAGGCCTTTAGAACAATCTAAATCAGAAAATATATTATTAGATTCGTCTATTTTACCTGTCGGAGGGTCACACCGATTATAATCATTACTTAATACTCGGTCCTCTGAGCGAGTAATAGGAGTCTCAGTAGGTCCTCTAGTGAATGATTCTGATATGTCCGGCGACCTTGAAAATCCTCCCCTCTCTTCCTTTGGCGATACTCTGATGCAGCTGGAATGTTCCCCCTTAGGAACTTAATAAAATTTGTTGCCAAGAATGCGGATCCTTTTGAGTTCAAGTGTAACAGGCCGCCATTAATCAAATTACTTTAATCTTCACCTAAAATTACTTTAATCTTTATAAATATCGTTGCGATGTACCCTACCATCATAATATTTAAAGGCCCGTTCACACTTGCAATATTTGCTGCGATTTCTACTGCCATTTTCTTCTTCTGATGGATGTGAACGAGTAGATGAGTTATGAATGATCTGAGTTTATGTACCTTCATCTGAACATTCATAACTCATCTACTCGTTCACATACGTCAGAAGAAGAAAATCGAACAAAAAAGTGTAAACGACCCTTAAAACGTAGTCGAAAGGTAGAACTATATTAAAATGTTCCTTTTCAGAGTTACGGCTGATTTATAATTATTTAGTCATGCATCGATTGCCTTAAACAAGTTGATAATTTCAACATATAGCAGACTTTTGCACTAACGCTCTGTTTCGTTTAGTTTAAAAAAAGGTTGATTGTTTAATCAACTGACAACAAAATTAAAAAAAAAACACAAGTCAGTTCCAGGTAAAAATTGACATGTTATAGAGATAAGGATCAGTGACACCTGGATAGTTATAGGCGCGATGCGCCCTGCGCGCAACCTTGCTATTTACTTACCTTTCGATATTGTTCTTCGCTGTTAATTAAATACTTTTTTCCTTCCTAATATAGTCAAGCTGTTTATGATGAGCAAGTACCAATAAATCTGATGTATATCAATAAACTTGTACATTAAGTTCGCTGTGGCGATAAAAGCCACATGTAATACATGAATGTACTACCCGCAATGACGTCGTCGCGCTTTTACAGTTGCACTGCATGACGCTTCTTCTGCCAAGGAACCTGTATGCCAAGGTTCCTTGCCGAGCATATATATCAATCTGACATTTTTTTTTATTTTGACTAAAACAAAAGTTGTTTGCGCCTTGTGATCAGTGCTTCGGTCTGGGTATTCATTCTTCCATTGTATGCTTTGCCTAGCTACAACAAGTTTAGCGCTTAGACACCTTTTCCCCACCCACACACACATGTTCATTCTAAAGGATTTTATCTGGTAGTATATGTCATTTTATTTTATATAATTTTTAATCTCACATAAAATAGGTTGTATAGACCTCTATACATTGTATTTCGCAGGTATGCCTTGGCAGAATTGTCATGGCTATCTCCTTATGCTGCTAATATTACTGATTGTTCTCAATGTTGCTGCGCAGCTGCTATGGCAATACTTTATTCCATCAAATATTCAAATCTAGTTCCAAACAGCAATACTCTGTCGTTAAACATGGTTACAATCGCCCAGACCAACTGGAAACCTCTTTTAATTATGATTTTCTGCTAATATATATTTTTGGTCGACGTTAATATCTTGTCAGTTCCATATTCTTATTTAATAATTAACACTATAAATCCTGGGTATCCCCATTTGACGAGTAAAATTGAAAATTGAGGGGGGGGGGTCAAGGAAACATATTCAAATATGCAGGGGGGTCATCATTAAATTTCTGCTCTTTTAAGGGGGGGTTCAATTTTAAAAATTTAGGAAAGAAAAAATTCCCCTCCCCTCCTCTTCCATAAATAATGACCAGTCCCTTACTTTTGTCAAGAGATTCAACATATATGTCTTTTCAACATGAATAGTGCAGGTGAATTATTCAGACTTCGGGCATGACAATTCTACTGCGAAACACGAAAATTTGACGATTTTTATCCCTAATTGAAAAAGTGCTGGACGAAACGGGAAGAACGTCTCACAGCTCAATTCAGCATTATTCATTCTATAAATTCAATTCAATCGAATATCTAAAGGATATACATCGCATAATAGATACATTGATTACCGATAACCTAATGATTTACTATGGCCCTCTAAAGATAATGATAACAAAAACAAAATATAAAAAAATAAATAGAGATAATACATGGGTGCTTGGAAATACCAAATTTATTTCTCGTCAGTGAACATGATATCTCCCGAGTGAGATATCATGTTCAACACGAGAAATAAGTCTGGTATTTCCAACCACCCATGTAGTTTTCTGTTTATTATATAAAGGACAGTCTTTGAAAAGAGATAATTTTTATAGAAAAGCGATAATTTTTATAGAAAAGCAATTATAATTTTCACATGTGAAATTATCATAAATAATCTCACCTGTGACATTCAGTATCAGTTTTATCAGTGCTCGAAATCTCTTTCAAACACTCATTAATAATTCATAAGCTTATTGGCAAATCATGTCAACCATAATATGTCACGTGCAGTGGCTTTTAAGCTGATAAACACTCCTAATTAGTATTCTTTATATAAAGAATACTAATAAGGCAGTATATTTATTGAATTTGTAGTCGTGTTTGAAGCCGTTTAATAAACTCGCAGGTCGTGTTTTATTAGGTCTAAAGCCACTCGGGCTGCGCGCTCTTGTCTTTAAACCTAATAAAACACTCCTGCTCGTTTATTAAACAGTACATAAAGCACTATACTTTATATAATAAATTATAAGTAGAAAATACATGCATGCAGAAACCCTCGCCTTGCTGACAAAACCATTGTATTTTCCGAACATGAAGTATCTTAAGTAGTTGTCATGGTAACACGATAATTTTTTAAGAATATTCTTACAAATGAAAAATCGCCTAAAAATATCACTTTTAATTACAAAATTATCAATTTCCCAACGTATATATGTTAGATATGTTATTATACGTACTGTAAGCTTCAATTTAAGGTAAAATTCAACCACAAATGCATAGCAAAACGTTTTAAAGTGTTCTTTATAAAACTAAACTGCCCTTAAATAATCGGCAGGTACAAAACGCAGGTTGCAGGTTGCAGGTTGGAATTTTGCAGGTTGCGAATTTTGCAGGTTGGAATTTTGCAGGTTGGAGATTTTGCAGGTTGGAATTTTGCAAGTTGCCAGGAACTTTGCAGGTTGATAATGCAAACTTAAAATTACACCACTTTTTTAGTATTCTAGTATAATTTAGTTGTGCATTTGTTGCAGTCTGACTCCTTGTCGGCGCCTCTGCTCTAAGGCTAGTGGCCATCACCCCCGTGAAAGCATTCAAAATGACCAGATTGGCTTGGACCTACAGGGAGACGAATGCAGGGGCGTAGGAACCGGGGGGGGGGCAGGCCCCCCAAGTTTTGCCAAGTGCCCTTTTTCCGGGAGCAAAGTGCCCTTTTTTTACGTTAAAAAAAATGTTTTAAGGATTGCCTTTTTTTGCCGAAAGCGCACTTTTCGAAACTTGAATTTATGTTATTTTCCGGAATATTTTTTCATTTCCGGAAAAAATATGATGTCTGAAAATTTTTTTTTGGTATTTCAGGAAATTTTTTTTCATATTTAGGAAAATTGGATATATCCGTAAAAAAATTTTTTGTATGTCCGGAACCCTGCCCCCCCAACTTTTAGAAGCTTCCTACGCCCCTGGACGAATGTTTTGATTGTTGCGAGGTGCCTACATGATGTGGCGGCGTTTATACTAGAATATTGTTAAAAGTTAACTGTAAGATACGGTAATTGGGGGCTTGAGTGGTCTCATAAGTGGGTGCAGAGGAGAGACACCTCATTCAGGCATTTTCTGAACTGCCACCACGTCATGTAGGCTCCTCGCAACAATCGAAACATTTGTCCCCCTGAAGATCCAAGCCAATCTGGTCATTTTGAATGTTTTCACAAGGGTGATGAGCAGAGGCTAAAAACATGGTAGCAGGATAGGCTGATATCAAAAGCGGCGACAAGGAGTCAGACTGCAATAAGTACACAATAAAATTATACTAGAATACTTTATAGTAGTGTAATTTTCAGTTTGCATCATCAACCTGCAGAATTCCTGTCAACCTGCAAAATACCAACCTGCAAAATTCCCAACCTGCAAAATTCCAACCTGCAAAATTCCCAACCTGCAATATTCCTACCTGCAAAATTACCAACCTGCAAAATTCCAACCTGCAACCTGCGTTTTGTACCTGCCGCTTAAATAATTAAATGGCTTTATCGATAAACTTTGAGTTTGCAATAAAATGATTTCAAATTCTCGCATGTAAATAACTTTGCTTTCAATTTATTTAAAAAAATCAATATAATAAAAAAGGGAGTCAGTATTAAAGATACACTGAAATTATATGCAGTCTTGTTTAGTTGTTTCATATACGCAAAGGCCCTCGGGTTTTAAAGCAATTATAAAATCAATATTTAAAACAAACTTACCTTCGTTAACGTCGGCTCCCTTCTTTTAGCCGATTCTTTCGCCCTTTCTTTCTGAGAAAGCTTTTGAAATTTACAAAATCTTGCAAAAATGCGAGCAAAAATGAAATATATTTGCAAGAAATTTATCAATCATATAATCAAGAAATGTTTGCTATTTCGCTGTCGTCATGCAGTCGTTATAATGCAAACTTTAAGTTGGACCAATCAGTGTCCACTATTCATGACAATCCGCCATATTTTTGAGATCAGTGAGTATGACCACCCATCGTTGGCGACCCACGCCCGCGATTATTGATGAACTTTAGACTTCGCTAATGCTTTCGTTTCCCCGGGTGTAAATAGCCGGGGGGAATTAGTACCCTCGCACGGCGCTTCGCGCCGTCGGCTCGGGGATAATTCTTGTATTAACAAATTCGTTAAACTTTATAATACTATACTGCATTGTTGGTTGCGAGTTTATGTTTTTTTACAATAAAATCAACCTTGTCCACAAACAAATTGAACCGATTTGAAAAGTTTGCATCCTGCCGTTCTTTTATAGGAATGCAATTGACCACTTGCGTAATAGACTAAATTTTGAAGAAAATTTCAAAGATCAGAACAGCAATGAGGTACAGTGCGTTTTAGAAATATATCGATTAGAGATTGCATGCTAACAGCATCGACGAATTCATTCAAGATCCATCATTTCCTGCCAGGCATTCCACGATATTATTCGGTTGGTCTGTCAGACGCTTCAGCTAACACGATTATTTCACTTTTTAATTTGTACACAATGGCAAAAATTCAGAAGATTATTCTTTTAATTATAAAATTCTCAATTTCCGGATTAAATTATGTAGGCATGTTATGCAAGTTCTAACAATATATTCCAAGCACAATTTTTGAGTTTCAGATGAACTCTCAACCCTAGAACAGAACTCACTGGCAGAAGACAAAGCAATGTTCTCCCATAATCACTTCACAACAGGAGAGTCGAGAGCACTAATTACAAATAGGTTAATGAACGTTCTGTAGGTATACAGTACTTATTAATGTATCATTGACATTGATCTTGTTGATTTCACCTCTGAAAGATAAATCAGCAACTTCAACAACATGAATTAAGACTTTAGTCGTCACATGGGCATACAATTAAAGCTCACCTCTGGTTCGAGCAAAAATTAAAGTATTTGTCGCTTCAGTTGACTTCATGACTTGCAATAAGGCTTGAATTTCATGGTTGGACTGGCTTTTCTTTGTTCGGTTTTTGTCACAATACGCGTCGTTCGGTTTTTGTCACAAGCTTTACTCGCAATATATCCAGCAATGTAGGACAATGGTCTGTCATTCAGTAGAGATAAACTTCACAGATATTCCTTAATTTAATTTCAGAAGAAATTTAAACTATACTAGGTTCTCATTATGTCGATTAAAGTTTGTTAAACATTTAAATACAAATTTGATATATGCAGGTATATACCTATAGTTGCATGTTTTTAATTTAAATTATTTTTTTAATGAATCTGTATTAACAATTTCAAGACTGTTCTCCGTCCTTGAATACTTGCATGACTTGTAAATAGGGTACCCGGACATTTTGCCGAAAGACACTTTGCCGAAAGACATTTTGCCGAAACCATTTTGCCGAACGGACATTTTGCCGACGGACGTTTTGCCGAACGGACGTTTCGCCTAACGGACATTTTGCGGAACGGACATTTTGCCGAAAGGACAACTTGCCGAAATTGGAGATGCTATTTCGTCAAAATGTTTCGGACTGTGCCTCATTTCTCAACTTTGTAATTCTCAACCATTGTGCAAAATAACCATTATATGCATGGTCGTTGAATTAGCAGTGCATGATGGGTCGTTTGCAGTACATAACAATATTGACTATTGGTAGCTTTTTTGTGCAGCGGATGACTCATTGGTTAGGAACGTGTTTTGACGTCAGGTCGTAAACAACAAGCGTATACAAAGACAACGACGTAAGCAAATTTCACTTCGAGAATCATAGAATACATTCACATGCGGGGAAATCGCATTCATCAATGATATTGAATGATGTTATTCTTTATATCGCGAAATTTCGGTAAACCTGTCAAAAACTTGAAAGAATATAAAACGAAACTATATACTTCACTATCAAAGTTTCTGCCACCAAAATCGACAATGACTTTACTCACAGCTGGAAATTTTAACCGTGTAAGCGAACCTATAAAGTTCAGAATATATCTCTATTTTCGGCAAACTGTCCGTTCGGCAACATGTCCGTTCGGCAAAACGTCCGTCGGCAAAAGGTGCGTTCGGCAAAACGTCCGTCGGCAAAATGTCCGTCCTACCTTTTCCGTAAGGTACAAAAACTTAACTATAATATTAACTTACATCTTGGGTCGGTTGTTCAAAAGCCGGTTACCTTAACCCTGGGTTACGTGAAATTCAAAGCATACTGGCCAGCAGCTTGTTTATAAACTTGGAAATATTTTTTCAGAAATCTTGTCTGGATCATCAGAAGTTTCATTTTCTAACGTTTTGAAATATACAGACGTAGAGATAAATACGTAAACCAAAGCAATTAAGCAATGGGTTAAATTTAACGCAGGGTTAGCGCAAATCGTGCTTCGAACAACCGAGCCCTCATCTAACAATAATAAACAAATAAAAATGACGACAACAAATTAATCCCATGCCTACTTTCCTGGTATAGATGACAGGCCATTGTTCCAAGTTACCTTTCTTTGTACAATATAAAATTACACTTTTTCTTTTTCGTTTTCTTTTTGTGTAAAAAAACTTGGGGCCAGTAATATTGGCTTTGCTTTTCTTCCTGTCGAGGTTTCTGCATTACCTTTCATCGATGTCCTATCATTCTTTGAAAGATCATTTGCGTTTGGTATTGTTGTCGTTGAAGTGTCTTTCTCTTCATGCTTGACTGTTTCTTGGGTATTCGTTGGTTCCTGGGTTTCTTGGGCCTTGGTTGGTTCCTGGGTTTGGGTCTTGATTGGTTCCTGGGTTTCAGGTTTCGTTGGTTCCTGGGTTTGGGGTTTCTTTGGTTCCTGGGTTTGGGGTTTCTTTGGTTCCTGGGTTTCGAATTTCTTTGGTTCCTGGGTGTCTGTGTCTTTAGATGTTTTAGTTGGCGAGGTATTTATTACCTCCTTTATCTTGAGCGACACCTAGACCAAGATCAATTTTTAACGGTGTGAACACAATGTGTTCAATTGTGTTCAATTCGTCGGAATTGGACGAATCTAAGGCCCCAGTTACACGATACCGGATTCGCATCGTAGCGACATCAAATTTTACTGCTTCGAGGTGAATTTGGCACTTTAAAATTATGATAATATAACATATTTAAACAAAAACTTCAAAATTAATATGAAAAGTTATAAGTGAAGACAAGACTGGAAAACACCTTAAATTGATGTCGCTCCGATACGAATCCGGTATCGTGTAACTGGGCCCTTAAACTACACTCATCGGGTGCCCCCCCCCCAAAAAAAAAAAAAACTGCGGACGTTTGACCGCAGTGTTCCTTATACCCAATTGTACTGTAGGCGAAACTATTCTCGTGTCCAGGACCTGCAGCGCGGCGTTGACCGAGCGTGAGACGGGCTCTGGGTACGAGAACGGAGCATGAAGATTCTACCAGATGCACTATCCATCCATAGTATTGCGATCAGTGTACAAACCTGAAGTGGTATGAAGAGATTTTTTTTGTGAACCCTCGAAGAATCTGTCTTGGTCTTGTTTGTACTTTCCGCACATGACGAAGGTTTGCTTGACTCAGACGTCTTGACTTGGGAACCTGGGGTTGCTTTGGAGGTACCCTCTTTTTTCTTGGAGGTGTCATGACGTAAAGAGGAGTTGCTGTGATGTGGGTGGTGTGTGGGTGAGAAGGATGGTGGGAATGCGGAAGGAGAAATCATGCCGTTATTTAATTTGCACAGCAAAAGCGTGAGGAAAGAACGCCTGCAGGAAAAGAAAAATATGCCATATAAAAAGAAGAGTTTAACGCCTGTATTCTAAAAGCTCACTCAATCAATCAATCAATCAATGAAGCTTTATTAAAAAATACATAAATAGGTAACATGGTGTCCTTTCACTAAAGTGCTCTTCCAAGGAGCCATGTAAAAATACAAAAACAAAAGAAATTAGTTAAATATATATACAATCCTATCATATTTACAACTACTTAATCTTAGTATTAAATTTGAAAG
The DNA here is from genome assembly GCA_902702795.2 of Paramuricea clavata. Lineage (NCBI taxonomy): Eukaryota > Metazoa > Cnidaria > Anthozoa > Malacalcyonacea > Plexauridae > Paramuricea > Paramuricea clavata. The sequence goes on along the minus strand of CACRXK020006736.1, from coordinate 15,573 downwards.
TTAGAAAGTTTATTTTTGAAAAGATATATTGAAGCCTGACTTCTTATTTCATCCAGAAGATCGTTCCATAACACAGCCCCACGGTACCCGAAGCTCCTTTTACCAGCCTCCGTTCTGGGTCTAGGGGTGAACATACTGTGCGAACTACCTCTAAGATTGTGAGAGTGGACTTGCGAGGTAGGTTCAAAAATAGTATTAAGCTCGTTGGGATATAAATTATTCACTGCTTTATAAATACTTGTTGCGAGCTGTTTAGCACGACGTTGGTCAAGAGTTTCCCAACCAACACTCAATGAGTTGAGGTTCAATCTGAGCTTCTCTTGTGTGTCAATGCTGTTTTTGGATAGCTGGAGGGTGAGTAGACACATAGTAAGGTACGACACTAACCCTCCAGCTATTCAAAAACAGCATTGACACACAAGAGAAGCTCAGACTGAACCTCCACTCACTAAGTGTGAGTGTGAGAAAGCTTTTATAGAATACGGGCGTAAGTTTGGTTCACACTAGCAAATTTGTAGGCGATTTTTCTGACATGATGACATGCAAAAGAATTGTTTACTTCTGAAAAGCGACTCTATACTTTTGTGTGCGAGTTCACTCATTTGCATCCGTCCGAAACACCGACAAAATTGCTAGTGTGAACCCGGCTTTAAGCCAGGTTTCCATATGGTCGTAACGGTCGTAAAGATAGAGATATTGTTCTAGTTTACAGAAACATTTGTAGATAATTCTAAAGCTTAGTTACCTTTGTTGTATTTTATGGCTCTGTATTCTGGAACAATAGTAACTAGACATATGAGTTTTGTAAAATTGTGAATTGGATTTAAACAAACGTTAGCCAGCTTTGTCTAAAGACTGGTTTCCACTGTTGCGCTTTTCGTACGCACGTACACACACGTAAAACTTTGAATCGTTTTATTTTTTAAATATTTTACAATTAAGTTAACAAATGCATACTAAAACAGCCTTAAAGGCTGTTTTTCACTGTTGCGTTTTTCATACGTACGTATACGCACGTAAAACTTTAAATCCGTTTAAATGTTACTTATGAAATAACCAAATAAATAAAGCGACAGAATTTAGCGTTCCGCATGTTTTAGTATGCATTTGTTAACTTATTTGTAAAATATTTAAAAAATAGAACGATTCAAAGTTTTACGTGCGCGTACGTGCGTACGAAAAACGCAACAGTAGAAATCAGCCTTAATGGTAGAGTCAAACTGGAAGCATTCGTCTCATGTGAGATTGACGTTGCAGTTAAAAACAAAGGTCTTGATACCGTCAAAGCAGCTTGTGCGGCACTTTCAGTAGCCTCTTCAATTGTCAATCGTAATCCCTGAAACACCTTTCCAGCCACACATACTGTGGTGATAAAATGCTGCAAGAACAAATTTGGATCAGTATTATATAAAGTCGTGTACTGGGGTTGAAATGAGCGGGCACCAGGTTACCATTCTGATGGTGGTTACCATGGTTACCATGGCGACCCGACATTTGGCAAAGGTAGCCCTCCTCAATGCAGATTGTATGTAATTGGAGATAAGAGAGTGTCTAATATGTGTCATGCTATGTCAGTACCTGTCCTGTGCGGTGATGACTAAATGTAGGTTGTGGCCAACGATTTTGAAGACATGCTATGGCCAACAATCCAGATGGATTACTAAAATATAAATAAAACCGCAAGAGATAAGCGGGTAATCTGGTGTGGTATAGAGGGTACCACCATCATCACTACATTCATCACTACGACAATCATTATCACTACAATCACCATCATTATCAGTACCATCACCACCACTACAACCATCACCCTCATCACCACCAATATAGATCTAGAGCTTCAGATTTGACTTCCACTACCGTTAATGGACCATCAGCCAAACAGATGCGTTTGATATATTCGATTAAGCCAGTTAGAGGTAGTGGAAGTCAAATCTGAATCTCTATGGTACCACGCTCACTATCACCATCATTATTACCATCATCACTACCATCGTTATCACCATCACCCCCCCAACATAATTTTCACATAATCACCTTGGAGATATAGGAGAGGTTGGTGACAAGGCAGGCATCTGAAAAGCATTACCTGAAAAAGAAGAACGTTAATGGATGATTCCAGCTACAGACTAAATTTTGATCCAGACAAGAAGAACAAAATTCATCACCACAGCTAGAAGAGCATGTTAAAGAGTCCTGGTCAACCACAATGCAATGCGTGCGTTTGTTTACGTTTCTGTTACATTGTGGGCCAGAGGCAGCCATTTTTGTGGCCTCGAAAATGGCGGCAACAATTGAGAAAAGTAACAGGAAAACATAAACAAAAGCGCGCATTGCATTGTGGTTGACCAGGACTCTTTAGAATTAGTAAAATTCCAAAGTTTGGCCGCGAAATGTTGCAAGATGCGGAAAATATACCCTGCGAAATTTGCAAATTTTGTATTAATTTGTATTACGTGCGGGAAAATACACCACATTTGGGCCATCTATTCATTATTTCGAAACCAAATATATTTATATCCAAAACTTAGTTTTAGTTAGTTTATTAATGAATTTGTCACATTTACATAGAAAAATTTACAATTACAACTGACACTAGAACAATAAAAACTAACAAAATAATTAGTACTTGTGACAGGAGTCTGAAACAGAACTTGCGTCCCAATTGATATCAAACCGCTTGAACACAAATGTGAACTATACTGAACACAATGTGACTATAGGTTTTACCAGGTGCATTAAACGTGGCGTGAGGTGAATTGAAATTTGGGTTTGATCCAGGTGAACCATCTAAGTGAAGTAGCTGGTGAATAACACGTTCACTTTCCTGAAAGTAAGAATGACACGTGAAAAACAATCATCAAAAAACACAAACGATATTAAATTCGAATATATTTACCAGAGCAGCCAATTGTTCGCTAGTGTTCATCGCCTGCCTAGAATCTGTCAAAAAATCCTGATCAGTCAAACAGAGGGACGCTAATGATGGAAATTAAATTTTATAAAAAAACTCACCAATAATTCATGAGGAAAGGACAAAGGAAATCACTACCGTGTCGGTGGTTTTACGTGTGATAAATTTACATAAACTTTAGCTTTGATTTCCTCGGCTTGAACAACGTTGATTTTTAAAATTACTTCGTCAATGAACTCATAAGATGAATAAAGCCATTTAAAACACTCGCAGTCCGTGCTATACCAGATATAAGACACTCGTCTGACGCCTCGTGTTTTATATTTGATAGAGCACTCCTGCTCATGTTTTAAGTAGTACTTTAACCACGATATTTTAAGTCTTTCTGTCAGAGTACCTACCAGGTGAGTGGCGTGGAGGTGTATAAAAACGACTTGAATCTCGTGGAGAAACCTGAAACATACACAACGTGAGAATGGCGTATAGTATGAATGAATGAATGAATAACTTTATTTATTGTCGATTTCAAGTCACTTTTCAACGCGCGGGTCCCAAGTTCGTTGCGAACTTGGCAATTACGTTTCCAAGTTCGAAAAATGGGCGCGAACTTCGCAACAAAGTTCGCAAGTACATTTCAATGTTTGAACTTCGTTTGTAAACAAATGTTCATACTCAATAATTGGAGAACGAGTTCGGGCAGACAAACAGACATTCGTTTCGCTGACTCGTCAAATTGATGCAGGCTTAAAACGTGGGTATAACGAAAATAAGATTGTAGATGCTGTTACTCGCGCGATTTCATTGCATAGCAGTTTAAAAAGCTATGTCGAAACTTTGAAAGATTTGTCCATGCCAAAGTAGCGAAAAATTATACGCGTTCACTACCGTGAAAAATCTGCGTCAGAACTTTATCAAACTCTTGCGACAATATTCCAGAGCCCAAAAGAAACACAACAGTTTCTCCTACGTTCCCTTGACTTGAGAAATAAAGGCTTATAAAGTGGGCTTTGCTAGTAAAGAGTCTGATTGTGAAGTTCAGTATGATGAACCGCTTATTCAGAAAACATTCATGAAGTCTTTCAAGACAGGGTTACGAGACGATATTTTGGCGGCAAATTTACGTCCCATTTTGCGGTTACCTAGTTTATCTGATGAGGGATTAATGAAAAATGTCAACGAATTGGCATCTCACCAAGCTGGGAGGCAGAGTAAACTTGCATGTGAAAGGCGTTCTGCCAAGGTTAACTCGTGGGAAGTGGACGGTGCGGAAATTAAAATGCGTAAAAATGGCGGAGATAATGATAAAATTTTGGCCGAGATTCGAGAGATCAAATCTGACCTTGATAGTTTGAAAAAACAAGGCAACAACGCTAATGCTAATCGGGAGGTATCGTTAGGCGGTCGGAAATTCCCGAGGGAAACACGATACCGTAGTAGAGGGTGTCTAGCGTGTAAAGAACGGAAAATTGGCGGCACGTTTCAACATTGTTTTGCATGTGGCGAGTTTGGCCATATTGCGTCAGAGGTCGCGAAAAATTTAAAGGCTCAGCGAAACGAGTACCGGCAACCCCGCCGTCGGGACAGGGTCCAGCCGGAAAATCAACATCCCGTCAGTGTAACTATTGTTTAAAGAACTTGAATAAAAACTTTTGGCGATGCAAATGTTGTAAACTGGAAAGCTATTGTAACCAGACTTGTCAGAGAGCTCATTGGCCTCATCATAAAACATTGTGTAATGCCAAGGGAAGTTAAGTGTACGACTCAAGTGTCACAAGATAATCACTCTGAGGTTTTCATGAGCCATCTCACTCCAAAGGAAAATGAAAAGTTGATTAGTCTCGTAGGTCGAAGATGTACGGTTACGGGGAAAATTAATGGGAAAACGGTAGAAGTTTTATCGGACACAAGAGCCCAAGTATCTATTGTTTCAGCCAAATTTTTACAAGAGAACTGTACTAATAAAGACGTGAGTGAACTGTTAAATTGTGACCTTACACTGATGGCAGCCAATGGTAACACTATCCCTTATACAGGATGGGTGGAGTTAAATTTTCAAGTTGGGGAATCTGAATACGCACTCCCTGTCCTATTCCTAGTAACGAATGAGAACGTAGAACTGCCTTTGGTAGGCTTTAACGTAATTGAACATTTAATAAAGACACATAAATTGAATTGTGGTGTTATTTTATCTAACTTTGTTGGTATGCAAGTCGCTCTTGCTTCCGCCCTGGTAGAACTGGTAAACACTGTTAACCATGATGAATTGTGTCCCGTTAAAACCCGTAAGAAAAACGTCATAATACCGCTAGGACAATCTGTGAAATTATCATGTAGAGCGAACACTGGTCCAAGTAAACCAACCCCTATTCTTTTTGAAGCTGACGAGAACAGTCAGTGGCCATCGGGCTTGGAAGTATCAGATACATTGCTTACGGTGAAGGGGGGCAAATCTAGTAGAGTTGAAAGTGAAGTACGCAATACGACAAGGCATGATATTCAGCTTAGGGTTCGTACAGTTCTTGGTCGCCTCCAAATTGTTCAGTCAGTAGTCCCGAAATTTTATCCGTAAGTCCAATTCACCATACAGCTCACCCGTAGTTTGTGTGAGGAAAAAAGACCAAATTTTAAGGCTGAACTGAACAGGAAAACACAGGTAGACCGTAACCCCATCACGAGAATTCAGGAAACGCTTGACAATCTTGGTGGGAGTTCTTGGTTCACCAAGGATTTCTGAAACCCGAAAGTCAACCCCTCACAGCATCCATCATACCTTGGGGATTGTACGAGTGGAACCGCATCCCATTTGGCCTTTCCAACGCCCCAGCCTCTTTTCAGCGTTTTATGGAGTCTTGTTTAGGTGACCTCCGAGATGAAATCTGTATTCCATATCTTGACGATATCATAGTTTTCAGTTCTAATTTTAACGACCATATTGAACACTTACGAAAAGTCTTTCAACGTCTTAAGGAACATGGTGTTAAATTAAAACCCCCCAAAATGCAATATGTTTAAGAGAGAAGTTGTTTTCCTGGGGAGAGTCGTCTCTGGAGAAGGGTATAAACTTGACCCATCAACTATTGCCCCAATTCTACGCCTGAAAGATACACCACCGAAGACCGTGGACGAAGTTCAAAAGTTAATGGGATTCTTGATCTACCACCGCCGGTATATTGCCAATTTTTCAAGAATTGCTAAGCCGATTTACGATCTCGTGAAGGTGTCGGATAATGACTCGAAGACCAAGCGTGGTAAACCAGTGGCTAACAATCCAGTCTCGTGGACATCAGCGCATCAATCGGTGTTGGAAGAACTTATTGGATGTCTGTGAGTGCTCCAGTCATGGCATATTCAGACCCTCGCAGGCCATATGTCCTTCACACGGATACATCAGAGAATGGACTAGGAGCAGTACTTTACCAAGAGCAGGATGATGTCTTACGTGTTATTGCTTACGGTTCACGAACCCTAACACCAGCAAAACTTAAATTATAGTACGTATACTGATCTATTAATTTAAAACTATGTTTTGTAGTCAGTATGTTTTAAGGTTTCATACCTTGAACTTGTCTTGTTTATATTCGGTATATTATGATTCAGGATTTAATTTCAGTATATTATGATTCAGTAGTCAATGATCGAAATTTTGGATTTTCAGAGTCGTGCACCAAGAAAAAAAGGCATTAATCAAACTAGCAAGAAAGCCTAGAGTTCGCCACAATGCAAAATACAAATAGAGAACAGGTAACTACAGCCGGCGTCAAACGCGCTAATCGGGTGTCACTCCTCAAGTGTGGGCCATTCAACATGGCGGCTGGTCTCAAAACATGACGTACTTCCGGCTTCACTTTTTATTTGGGCCTTCTATTACGATGCACTATCTAGTCTTAGTGTATATCAGTGAATTTAACTCATAAACGACTTCGGTAACCCCCAAATTTTATTTAAAAAAATTATTTTTCTTAGTATAATGAATTACTTTGACAATTTAAAAAGAAATATGCGGAGCCAAAATTTTTTAAATTACGTAAAGGTGATTATTCATAATAATATTTTTTTGCCTCCACAGATTTTTTTTTAAATTGTCATAATAATTCGTTGAATATACTAAGAGAAATAATTTTTTTAAATAAAACTTGGGGGTAACCGAAGTCGTTTATGACTTAAATTACTTGAAAACCAAAATATCCGCCATCTTGAAACGTCATTGTTACCATAGCAACGGCAGTTGCTTAACTTTTGTGCAAAAATTCAAACTCTTTAGATGTTGTTTTATATAAGTAATGTACTTTTTGTTTATCAACAAGTTTAATGATTGTTCAAAAATACGCATCTAAATCGTGAATTTTCCATTTTTTTAAAAAACTGTATTGAGCCACCTTAAAGTAGGCTGAGACAGACAATGAAACTGAATCTAAGTTCTTTGTAGTATACGTTTTGGCTTGTGGAAACACTAAGGCACACGTATAAAAAAATTATGTTGGATTAACAATTTTATCATTACTCCAAACTTTACGATAATTGTGTATTGTATTATTTATATGCTCACAACAACTGAAACATCCAGGGGCCGGTTGTATAAAAACGTCGTTAACTTTAGCTATGATTAGCGGTAATCACTGCCTTAACTATGATTACTTAAACTACACGACTTAATTGCGTTGCACAAAACGTAGTTTGTCGGATGATTAACTAATCACGTACTTAACTACGTTTTGAGAAGTTAACGATACCCTAAACCATCGTTAACTTTAACTACGTTTTAACTACAGTTAACGCTAACCACTTTTTATACAACCGAGTTAACTACGTGATTAAAGTTAACCACTATTTAACTACAAAATAGTGATTAAAAAAGTGATTAAGAGTTTTATACAACCGGACCCAGGCTGTTGCGGTGTATCGATAAATATCGGGGTTTTAAGAGTATCGCATATTCGGTATTATTATTATTATTATTATTATTAATGTTAAACACTCCCAGAAGGGTTTTTCAGTGTTCAATACAGAAGTTATAAAAAGTAATTACTTAATTAAATTATATTCTAAAAACTATATAATATACTATTAACACCGAAATATATAATATCAAGCTAGTTATATTTAAGGTAAAATACTTATTAATACTATTTAATTTAAAATTTAGTCAGTAAAAGATGTAATTCAGTTCTGTTCATCGAGAAATTGTTGAACCAAATAACTTCGTAGCCCGCTTTTAAAACGTTCCAAATTAAGATTATGGTCTTTTAGCCATTCTGGCAAACTGTTCCATAAACAAGAAGCTCGGTAGCGAAAAGAACGTTGTCCGGTCGCTGTTCTATATAAAGGTATTTCCAATAATTCGCTAGATCTTGTGTTCAAATTGTGTAATAGTGATCTTGTTTGGAACATACGACATAAATATGATGGGGCCATACCATTAACACATTTATAAGCCATTACTGTATCTAGGAATCGTAACATATAATTGACTGGTAACCAGTTAAGCTGTTTTAAAGATGGAGTGATATGGTCGAATTTTTTTGTGCCCGTGACAATACGTGCTGCGAAATTCTGAACTTTTTGCAATTTTGCAATGTTTTTCTTCGATGAATTAGACCATATGGTTGAACAGTAATAGAGTTTACTAAAAACCAACGCGTTTATTAAAATTGTATTTTTATTTCTTAGAAAGTTTCTTGTGTATCGAAATACGAGTATTGTTGGTATTATTTTTTCTGCGTCGCAATTTTTAAATACCGCAACAGCATAGAAAGATCCCTCCCATGCCATCAGAATTTTGTCAAATTTAGCGTAAACAGAACTAGACTTAGGAAATCTGTAATTTCATTTTGGTTATTTTAAAAAAAGCCTTAGCCTACTTTGGAGATATTTTCAAATTATCCTCATACCCAGTTTCGTCGATGTGCTTCTGTCCAATTGCACTCGGGCAAGGTCAACAGCCATCGAACGCTTTCCAACATGTAGGGTGGATAACTTTCCTTTCCGGTGATTCGTGGATGAACTTCAGCCAGTATTCTCCCAGTGACCCGAACGACGCGAATATTTCGTGGGCACATTTGCTCTCCGCGATTTCTCTTTTCGCAACAACGACTAGCTTTTCCCACCTTGTATGCGGCGTCACACTCCTCCAAAATCTCGTCTTCGACTTCCTTCCACTGGAGATCACGGATCTCCAGGTGCACGGTTTTCTTCGAGAGTTCCACGATTTTGAAGAGTGCCTCCTTCACTAGTGGCATGTTTGCAAAACGACAGAGGTTGTTCCCCGTTTCCACCCACGCATCGTACCACTTTCCTTTGGTGGCCGTTAGTGTGTAATCCCGCGAGCTTTGGCGTAGCTCGTCGGCTGTGGCTGGTCGTGTTGCGTAGATGCAGAGGTGCGTCCCTTCGGCGATGGTGGCATGGGGTCGCAGGAAAAGGCCACATCCTACACTACGGGTATTGTGCTGGGAGCCTTATAGCACAGGCTCTTGCAACGCAGAAAGGATTCGACCATGCGGAAATGGTACGTGGGATCCTGACCATCAGCGAGATGGCTTTCTTCGCCGACAACGGCACCCTCTTTCCACGCGATCTCTGGGTGTTCTGGTGGGTTTGTAATTTGGGCGCAAGCTTGGTAGTCGATTGGGAAGAGCCCAAATCGGTCCAGCGCAGGCGGAGGCCCCATGGACGGAATGGGTGGAGGAAAACTTCCTCGGACATATTGAACATCCCAAGCTCTCCGTCGCATCGATTCCCACATGGCTTTGTCGACAGCTCGGTTCATGCCTGCCACGTAGAACGACATGGTATATCCAGCTACTGCAAGTTTTACCGCTATATTTTCACAACACCTCGATCGTTCGCGATCGTGACGCAAAGATGGCTTTCTGTCGTCGTCCCTGTTACATTCCAGATACATCTATGAAGAAGGGAAGAGAAACAATTTATTTTACAACATTTCAAGAAATTGAATTTACATGAATTATTTTAATATTAATTTTAATACTATATAGGTTATGGTTTAGGTAAAAGACCATTATAAACACACATAAAACACAATACGCTGTATTAATTGCCCTAAATAAACAACATTATTAATTACTACATTATTTTACACAATTTCATGTAGCTAAATACCAGCTTGCATAAAAACATATTATTTACTGACAGAGTTAAGAATGGCGTAAAAATTTCGCAGATATGAATCGAAAACGCAAAGCAAGTACGCTATGGAATTTTAATACTGAAATGTTTATAACACTTATACCCAAGTCCCAAACATAGCCAATACAACGATTAAATTTATTTTTAAAAACACATCTGGTTCGTCTTCGACAAAATTCGTGTTTAAGCATGCCTTTCACACTCTGTTTTACTGTTGACAGACACTAATTCATGAAACTGCAGGCTTGTTTCCAGTTAAAAGCGAAATACACCGAAAAAATATGTTGTAAAAGAGCAAAATACAGCTTTATAAAATGAGAAACAATTTTTTTAGTGCGAGTTTGTACTCGCGCATGCGCATAATGTCGAAGACCGTCCATCACATAATGGAGGATAGACTTGGTTCAAGTCCGTTTCTCAAGGGGTTAAAAATAGCGACACACGCGAGCGGTCAAAAAAGGCGCGAAAATATGAGAGAAAAGTAGGGAGAGACGGACTTGGATACCCTGCAAGTGCGCCAAATTTTACCGTCGGATTTTTCCTACGGAGGCGTGGCTTGCGAGGTGAGGACAACAACAAATTTTCGCGCCAATTTTTGCAAGTAACATTCGATATGCTGTAAATGTCCCAAGTCCGTCTCTTCCATACTTTTCTCCTGAGACGGACTTGAACCAAGTCTAAATGGAGGACAACTTTGCACTTCGCTATGTTCCCAAACACCCGGGTGTAAATAGCCGGGCGGAATTAGTACCCTCGCTCCGTGCTTAACCCCGGAACGGCGCTTGGCGCCGTTGCCTCGGGGACAAGAAAATGTTGGAGACAATTGAAGTTTTAACTTACGAACCGTCGACTGACAAAGTTTTCCTGCTTTGTTATATACGACGCTAACAGCTTGAAAATTTCATTCAACTAGTTTAATTAGTCTTGTTGGAGGTCTTGAAAAAGGAGGAAAGCCATATTTTCCACCCGAACTCAATTTTTACTTTATGTTTGTTTTGTTTTGAAGCAATCTCTGACTGTTCTGTTCTCTCGAGAAATGCTTTAAGCAGCTGATTGGTTGATTTCTAAATCCCAATTGTTGATTTTCCACCAATCAGATCAGTTTCTTACAGATCTTTGCACTTTTGTTTCAGATGAACTGCACTGAAATCAACCAATCACAGGTCTAGTAACATTTTAAGTGCATCATTACATGCAGCAACATCACGGACAGTAATTACTGTAAATATCAGGAATGTGTAACTTACACATTCATATTCCTGATATCCAGTGTAACATAGGGTAACATTTTAGATGAACCACTTTATATATTATATATTGTATATTGTATATATTATATACCTCTTTCGCCTCGAACACCATCTGACGAACTGCACACGACTCCAGCCAATGTCCCTGGTGAGGACGTGACGCGTTGCCGTACTACCTTCGACCTATTTGTAGAGGTGGACCGCCATCTCTAGTGCCTCGTTGTCCAAGGTGTGCACCAATAATTTGCGTCTTGGGTCTGCGAGGGTAACCATGCAAATCTCTGTCACTTTCTCCCCGATGAATACCGTATATCGCAAGAATCCCCGTCGTAGGTTTTATCTATATCTTCACCAGACGTTCGGCTGGTAGCACAGGCTCGGTGGTCTTCCAGCATTTTGGCAAGCAATCTTACAGTTTTCTGCTGCGCAAGTACGGCACCATGTACTTGGTGGTGGAGCCCATTACTCCCGTTGGCGCGGCTGTTGAAAGGTTGGGTGGGGTCATTGGGGCCGTTGATTGCGCAAAGTGGTACGCATTTTCCAGCGACGAGGAACCGAAGCCGGCAAATTTTGATTTTAAGTTGAGCGCTTTCATTTCGTTGTCCACGCAATGCAGCGAGCAATCTGAAAACCTCGGAGGCGGTGCGTTGTAGTCGTTTTCCTTGAGTTGATCGTAAAATCTGGGGAAAATACAGATATATGATAATGAGCACACTGTCATTAAATCAGGGTTGGTAAGTTAGATGAATAATTAGGCCAAATCGTCATTAGTGCCGTTTAGAAAACAAAAGGCCAAGACAAAGAAAACAAAGGCCTAGTGTGACGGTGTTTGGCCTAATTATTCAGCAAACCTACAAACCTGCATTAAATGCTCATTTCTAAAGAATCCAACATCGTGAACATTCTCAGCATTCTGTATTACTGCTTTAAAAACCTCTTCGATATAGCTATATAAAACCGTGACTATCCAAAATTTGTTCCTGTTCCTAAATAAATTTTGTTTCGCTCTTAATTGATTTTTGTTTGGTTCCCAATTAATTTTTGTTTTGTTGTTCTAATTAATCTTCGTTTAGTTCCAAATTAATTTTCTTTTGTCCATAATTTTAATTATTGTTTTGTTGCTCCCAATGGAAGAAAAAAAATCCATCACCACAGCTAGAAAGAGCATGTTAATTAAAATTAGTAAAATTGCAAAGTTTGCTTGCAAAATGTTGTAAAATGCCGGAGGGAAATATAGCCCTACGAAATTTGCAAATTTTGTATTAATTTGTATTACGCACGCGAATTTGCACCACTTTCGGCCCAAATGTGGGGCATTTTCCCGTGCGTAATACAAATTAATACAAAATTTGCAAATTTCGCAGGGCTATATTTTCCGCATTTTACATCATTTCGCGGCCATACTTTGCAATTTTACTGCGGTAATAACATGCTCTTTCTAGCTGTGGTGATGGATTTTGTTCTTTTTGCCTAGATCCCAATTAATATACTCACGCATTGTAGCTCTCGTCGAACTGGATGCATGCAGTGCATTCGTCACACCCGCATTGTGCCAGCGGTTCTGCGTACAGACCGTACTGCATGTCGTTCAGGTCGTCTTGCAGCTGGTCCACAGCGTCGCTTCGATCCTGCGTTCTTCCACCGTCGTCGACGCGCCTGTCGTGCAGAGCACGCACCATGCATTCAATTGTATGCCGTGAACAGTTGGCAACGCCGTTGCCGAGTCCACGGCGTGGTGGCGCATCGTGTTCGTCGCTGCTGCTGCT
>CACRXK020006735.1:0-23009 GCA_902702795.2 Paramuricea clavata | reverse complement strand
GTTCTAGCTACGGCCCTATGTATAGTAATTGTAGAAATAAAGACATTTTGCAAGTAGTGATTTGAGTGTTCTTTTGTCGGTATCACAGACTTATTTTGATGCCATACTATCCTTGGAGAGTAAGAAATATTGGAAATTTGGTGAAAAGTATTGATAATATGCTGCACACTTTTAGAAATAGGCGTGTTGCAAAACACACAAAAATGTGTTATATATAGCACTTATGTGTGTTATACAACACATTTTACTGTTCCAATTTCGACTTAACACACCTTTGTGAGTTAAATACACACAGTGTGCGTTATGTAACACACAGTGTGCAGTGCTTAACACACAGCGATGGAGGTAAATGTATTACAATCCTGGACAAAAAAAGTGGCAAAAACTAGTTTATTACTTCAAAATATAATTTTAAGACATGTTTGTCTTAATGATGCCCCCTTCCCCCAATATCAATGTTTGGCCAAGTTATCTGGCCTCGAATACACCCATGAACATTGATATTAGGGGAAGGGGGGTGAAATTCGATGAATTTTCTTATTTTTTACCCTTTTGCCAATAATTTATGTCCGGGATTGTAGATAACACACTTTCAGAAAAACACACCTTTTCTACTGTGTTAGTTAGCACGTAACGCTTCCTGTGAAAAGTGTGTTTATTAACCCAAGTTTGAAGATAAACACACTTTAAACGAAAAACACACTGCACAGAAGAAATTAAACACATTTGACCAACAAACACATTTCCAAAACACACTTCTTAAACTAACACACTTTTACAAAAAACACGGTCTAGATCACAGGTTATGGCCGCCCGATTACAGGTATCGCCAAATTAATTGGCAAATATTTTATCCAAATATTATTTACCGGCAGCCTGAAAGCTGAAACAGCCGCATATTAATTTATTGCAGATTCACAAGTGTTAACTGGGCATAATAGCAGAAATAGTTCCCATGGCATGTGTGTTATTATGCATTTCATCATACAGATTGGAAACTGGAAAGTTAAAAGAATGCGAGCAGTACAGGCAATCAAAGTTGAACCTCAAAATATTTCATTTCAAATCATAACACGCTATGCAATAGCAGTAACACACTACGAAGCCAAAATATTTGAATATTCGCGCGCCGCATGATCGAGCTTTCAAGATTCAACCAATGAGCTAGGATAGTGCCGCCGTGAAATCTAATACCTTCTTCTTGCAATCGATAGTGGTATTAGTTTGTAGTCGTTTGTATGGGAAATGTGCTGCCTCGTCCCCAGTCGCTTTCAAGGAGACGAAAACGAGAAAAAATTCTTTGTTGGACGCGCGAAGAATAACGGGAAGGCGAAGGAAAGGAAAGCTTCCCATATTTCAATATCCCATCATGCATTGCCCGGCAATGATATCACAGCCACTGATCTACATATATTGCAATTGCACTGCACTGTGCCCAACGAAGGGCCTGCGGAGGAGGCAGGGAAATGTGTGCAATTGTGGTGCGAGGACTTGAAAGGTCAAGTGTCAGTGCGATGAAAGCGATACAAACTGATTAAAATGGCTTTAGTATTTTCACATTTCAACCATAAAGATGGCTTTAAAACAGAGTGAGGAAGAAGCGAGGATGGTTGCAGTTTGTATTTGAATGACAACGGTCTGGCCGCCAAAATATGCAATTCAAAACGTGTGGTTCACAGATCAATACTAAGAATTCCACTTTGAGAGAGAAGTAGACGAAGTGATTAGAACTACTTCGCCTGTAACTTCAGAGATGTGATAAACGTACGTCGAAAGAAATAAGGTGAGTTATTATAATAATGGGTGAATTATAATGTAATGATTGTTGTCTGCGATTGTCATATAATACGACTGCTTTTAATATTGACCTGAGGCTATTCTCTGCATTGTCAATTTGCAATTTCAGTTTAATAAGAAGACTTGCGCGCGTTTTGATTTACAAGTAGCTTTGTCTGATTTATCTTGCGTTTACTGTTTTCATTTCAATTCTGAAGACAAGTATTTTAGAAGCTGAGAAACACCCTCGTAAGTTAGCTGACAATAGCGCAGCTTACAACTGGCTGACAATGAAGCTAGCTTACATAGCAAAAATCACAATAAATACACTTTTCATGCTTTCAAACCTTCAATAATCTCATTCTAACAATGTATTTAAAGGTGTGAGTTCGAATAATTTGTGCTTACCTTTGGAGTTTGTGTCTCATAATGAATTGACATGAAAATAGTTACTGCGGTATCAATCCCTCCAAACATGTTGCCAGAGTTGTTGTTGTCATTATGACAGAAGCGCTTGGGGAAAGCTTTTCGCTTGACGAAATTCGAAACAAGTGTGACCGAGAATGTGGCTGCAGTTCCTGTCTTCGTGGTAAAGCCAAGGGCGAAATTTTTGACCGTGCAAAAGCTGGATAAACAGCTTTTGTTCAAGCTCGTGCGCGCTATGGAGATGATTTCGGATGCTGTTATAAACAACAGAAGAGTTCAATAGATTGACAGTGACGAGAGTACGAGACGCTAAGATTATATTCAACTTTTTTGTGTTATAAAAATGTATGTTTTGAAATTATGAACTGGAAGTATGAATTCATTAATTGATATTACTCTCATATTGACACTAAATTATGATGATCTATTATTAACTTCAACAAATCTGGTCAATCTAGTGATCACGTTAGTTCATCATGTCTCTTCAAGACATGCAGAGGACAGGACAATTGCTAAATATATGCTTGTTTCGCTCTATATCAGAGCTCATCACAATGCTCAGGAAACACTGATTAAATTTTTATTTACATCAACGAATCTTTCTTTTTTAACAGATTTATTGGGTTATATGATAATACAAATAATTTATAAACAATTATTATTAACACACATATACATACATTAAAAGAAAACTTATGCCTCCATGAAAATACTGAATATACTAAATATAATTACATTTTGTGACATGAACAGTCAGGCAAGCACCATTCACATAAGAACCTGTTTAGGCTAACTTGGAAAAAATCTAGTTAGGTTCTTATTATATGCAGGGTTTTACTGTGTTGTCTGATTTCATGTCACAAAACAGGCCATGGCAGCTTGTTCTGACAACATATATGGGATGGTACCACTTTTTGTGACACAAAATCAGGCAGTCATAGTCCAATATGAACTGGCTTGTGTTCCAGATTGCCTTGTGTAGGAGGCAATCTATCTAGGAGAAAGAAAGCTCAGATTTCAAACCCCCAGACCCCACCTTTGGACAATACATGTAGTGACTACTTGATCATTCGAGCTTGGAAATTAGGTTAAATTCTTAAAGAAAAGCGACTCATTTTTGGTATGCGAGGTATAATTTACATTTATATACATATATGTAAATTGTGCACAAATTATCTAACTAATACCTATTGTAAAGCTATACTGTAAAGCTGCTAACACTTTATTTATCTCAATGACATTTTCAGTGTTCTGGATCATTTTCGTTACTTTGTAAAGAGTATATTTTCTTTGATTTATATACATTTTTAGATTTGATTTGTCTTCATGTGTTAAAATAAGAACCTGAAATGCTAGCCTAAACAAATTCTTATTTAGGGTGTCTAAATAAAAAAATTAGCCTGACAGGTTCTTAAATTGTAGGTTCTTATATGCAAGCTTTTAGTCACCATTAGCGTGAAAAAATATACTAGTAATTATTAGTTGAGTTTGTTTACATCATATAAGTTTCTGTGATTAAAATGTTTTATAAACTAATGTCTTAGGCAGTGTTTATATGGAGGAGAGCCAGCCAGGTTACCTGAGCTAATTTCATTTCATTTATTAACTTCGCAACATAGTCTTAACAGTTATTACAAAGTAATAATTTAACGAATTAACTAAAAGACTATATGGCAGGGTATTATATATATTTTATTCTGTGGCGTGCTGACGCACCAAAACAATTATTTTTTATAATTATAGATCAAATGTCTTACTTGCAACAATATATTTGTACTCAGTGGCTTATAGGCGAGCCAGCCCACCTAGGCGAGATCTGTTTGGGCTTCACAAATTAAGCAAGATCTCGCTTAGGCGAGCCAGCCTGGTTCCCATGTTCCCATATAAACACAATATGAATATTTTAAACTGTTAAATGCTTTGATTAAAATATACTTTGATCAGAGAAACGTTTTATGTGTTTCTATTAAGTGAGCTTGTGTTGTCCATGAGAAGACAGTCAAAGACAGTAAAGCACGGTCGTCAAGTAGATTAATTTACATAATTTATCACTCTGACAATAAACACTATATAAACAGCCATCCAGAACATGTTGCTTCCAAATCGCTCATTAACACTTCTTCATTGACAACTCCAACTCACGAGTATCATATCTTTAGGCCTTAATTATATCGGGTTTCAGTTTGTAAATAAAAGAAATAGAACAGTTCGTATGTAACGATAGTGTATTAAAATAGTAAATAAAGGTAATTTTATAGTCATTAAAAATAAAACCTCGATTGATGGGCTTCAACAAGCGATTTCACTGAAGGATCCAGAGAGAAGGGAGTGAATAGCAGCTATGTTAGGTGAAATACCATGCTTGTGGTACATTTTTCGTTTATTAGCCCATACACTTGTACGCACGCGCACAATTCCGAACTCCAAGGATAGAGTGCTCCAGTGACATATTTAGTTCGGTTTCAAAATGGTGGCATTTCACTCAGTGTCGTTGAATTTTCAAAGAATTGTGCCGGTTTCCTATGGAAAATACGTCGTGTCGCACTCTGGACTCTCTTGCATGTTGAAATAATGTGTTTTTCTTTGCGTAACGACTCGAAAACCCCAAAATTTGGACCCAGCAAATTTTACACAATATTTAACAATTATTCGCCGAAGACGAGGTGATTATCGGGGAATATTCGCCGAGACGAAGTCGAGGTTTCAATGGAATGATCAAAATGTTTCCTGAAAATTCCATTACATGACAAAATGAATTATTGGGATGTTGAAGGGCGAAGCTAAAGCGTTTTAGATAGAATTTATGTTAGAATAGGATGGCCGTTTCACATTTTCCATCTACCGTGCATACAAATCTGTGCTCACTACACGGAAGGAAATTTGCGTGCCAGAGACTAAGTGTCGACTAGTGCATACAAATTACTAAGAAAAATGTCGGCACGCGAAATATTGATATTTTGTGTTTCCGGCCGGTTAATTGTTCTTGATATGTTATCAAAAGCTTAAATACATTGTTAGAATGAGATTATTGAAGGTTTGAAAGCATGAAAAGTGTATTTATTGTGATTTTTGCTATGTAAGCTAGCTTCATTGTCAGTCATTTGTAAGCTGCACTATTGTCAGCTAACTTCACGAGGGTGCTGGAAAATCGGAAATGGCTGTTCAAAGCCCAACGTCGACTATATCATATACATATAGAAATGGAAAATTTTGTGCATTCTGTTCAAATTACGCACAACAACACAGACAACAATATTTTATTCATTACATTTCAATGGCAAAGGTAATGTTGAATTAAATGTTTTTATATTGATTACTGAACGGTGGAATTTCTTTTATTAATACTCTGTAAGAGATAGATAAGATAAAACTTTATTTAGACACGCTTACTCCTTCAGCAAATGCTGATTTCCAAGGAGGGCGTGCAAATTTAAAAGGTACATGAATAAAGTAACATAACACACACTAATAATATAAATATTATATATATATAACAAAGAGTACAATCGATCTAAAGCAGGCTAGTGTCAGCAATCAAGGTATTAAATGAATTCAAACAATTTGCAATTATCAGATTGCCAGATAATTCATTCCAAAGTTTCGCACCGCAAAACCCAATACTTTTCTTTAAGTATTCAGTATTAGGTTTCTGTAAATACAATTTGAATTCGTTATTACTGTACGTAAGTTATAGATTTGTTGTGAATTTTCAAAGATTTCGGTCAAAGCAACTAGTGCTTGCGAATGAGTAATTTTATACATAAGTCTGGCCTTCATGATCAGCCTGCGTTCTTTTAAGGTTTTCCAACCCAACTCGGATAACGCTGCTTCAGACTGACCGTGCTCATTTCTATAAACTAATATGACCCTTGCTGCTCTATTTTGTAAAGTCTGAATTCGATTTGAAAGCGTAGCACCAATTGGGTCCCAACACAAGGCAGCAGTAGTCAAAATAAGGTTGAATCAAAGCATAATAGACTGATATAAGTGACTCACGGGAAACATAACTTTTTAGTCTTCTGATTGCACCAATTCCCGAGGACACCTTTTTACATATTTTTTCCAAATGATTGTCCCAGGATAAAAATTGGTAAATTTGAATACCCAACGATTTTGTTTTTGTTACTCGTTTAATGGGTACATTGTCAATCGTAATGTTAGGTTCAGATGTAAGATTATTGAGATTAAATGGACTGCCAATTACTAAATATTCGGTCTTTGTAAGATTAAGACTTAATTTATTAGCTAATCGCCACTCTTTAATATTAATCAAGTCGCAATTAATTTTAGATTCAATCTGTTGTATTGACTTGCCAGAAGCAGTAAGGGTAGTGTCATCTGCAAACATTCTAATACTGGAATTTTCCACACAATTTGGCAAATCATTCACATAAATTTGAAAGAGTAGAGGCCCCAATATGGGACCTTGTAATTTTTTAGTCAAAATTTCATGATTAACCGTATCAAAGGCTTTTTTCAAATCCAAAAACACTGCAATATTAAACAAACCATGATCCATGTTTGAGTACCATTCATTGGTGCTATGTAACAGGCCTAGGGCATCAGCGGTTGAATGCAGAGGTCTGAAACCAAATTGGAATTTCGAAATGAGACTGTTGGCATTTAAATGATTATAAATAATTGCTTATAAAGAATTTTCTCAAATACCTTACTTATCGCTGGCAAGATTGAAATTGGACGGTAGTTATCGAGTAAATTTCTTGGCCCCGATTGGTGCAAAGGAATAACTTTTGCAATTTTCCATTCAGATGGGAATGATTCGGTAACTATTGAATAATTAAATAGCATGGTTATGGATTGTGTAATGGCAGGAGAGCAAGTTTCAGAATCTTGCCTGGAATTTGATCAATACCTGTTGCTTTAGATGTGGAGATCGAATGTAACATATCAAAAACAGTTTGCGGATCAACACAGTTAAATTTAAAAGTACAATCACTGGATACATCAGTCAAGTACCCAGTAAAGGAACTACTTCCACTTTCAACAGAATCCGCAACCTTTGCGCCTACTCTTGTAAAGTGATCATTAAAGCATTCTGAAACTTTCTCAGGCCCGACAATATCCTCATTTTCCAATTTAAGATTATTTATAATTGGTTTAGGCTGTTTTCGACCCAATATGCTATTTATCTCTTTCCATGCATCTTTAGGGTCCTGGTTTTTGTTGATCAAATTTCTATAAAAGATTTCTTTGTCGTTTCGTAAGGTAGAATTTACCCTATTTCTAAGCGACTTGAAAGTACTCCAGTCAGCATTAGATTTAGAAATAATGGCCTTGCGCTTCATTCGATTTCTCTCGAAAATCAAATTTTTGGTATTTTTATTAATCCAAGGAATATGTTTATTCCTTATTCTTTTAGAAATTAAATGGCGCATGTTTGTCAAAGACTCCCAGAAAAAATTGTTTCCAAAGTGACCATTTGAGATCAATATTAGATTGTAGCTCAATCAGGTGCCATGGTTCATTTACCAAATCTTCCTGAAAACTATTTGCATTGAAATTTTTGAAATTACGAACTCGAACACTTTTGTGAGAGTGGGTCTTTGCAACAGAATTAGATTTCCTAACTACATGAATAAGGTTATGATCACTGATTCCCAAAGGAATTACATCAGACAAAATATGTTACGGGTTTGAAGTAATGCAAACGTCTATTAGAGTGGAGGAAGACTGGGTGACACGAGTTGGTTGAGTAATTACTTGCGACAATTGGTACGATTCCATGAGTAAATTTAACCGTTTTGTGACATGACTATACGAATCTAACATATCACAATTTAGATCACCAAGAAGATAAATTTCCTGGTGATCATAGTCGGTTACCAATTGTGGAAAATATTTCTACGGAACAATTAGGGGGTCTGTAAATTGAGCCTACTATAATAATAGGCTTACTATAATATAAGGTTTGTGAACTTCGATACAAACTGCCTCTAGATTGCAAGGGACTTTGTGATTAAGATTACAATAGCCAATGGCATTATTTATATAAATACAAACACCGCCTCCACTTCTATTGCGGTCAAAACGAATTATGTCATAATTAGGAACACTAACAAGATCATCGGAAATGGTGCAATCGAGTCTGGTTTCATTTATGGCTAAAACATCGAAATTTTTCGTGGTAAGTAACACACGAATTTCATCCATATGCTTTAGTAAACTTGTGATATTAAGCATGGCCATTCCGAAACCTCTGATTTTCGAAAAACCAATAGAATTTTTATAAAATACAAAAGAACAGTAACTCCGAATAACATTTTGTTTTGATTTATTGAATCTACGTTTCGACTAGATTGTAGTCATCTTCAAGATTAGTGTAAGATTACAAATACAGCTATATATAAAGAGAAAGAAAGGCGGAGCTTAATGTAAGCATTAAGCTCCGCCTTTCTTTCTCTTTATATATATATAGCTGTATTTGTAATCTTACACTAATCCTGAAGATGTCTACAATCTAGTCGAAACGTAGATTCAATAAATCAAAACAAAATGTTATTCAGAGTTACTGTTCTTTTGTATTTTATAAAAATACTGAGTGGTTCCCGTAATCAATAGAATTTATCGTATCGATTCTACTGACAGCAGTCTGCCCTAGAGATCAATTTACAAGATGATGCCGAAAATTTCGACTAAGTAAATCACTTCCCCTAAGATTAAGATGTAAACCTCTGCGATTAAGGCAAGATTTATCAACATTACTATTGTCAATATAGAACCAATTTTTGCTGATGCAAATCGCCCTTACTCGCTTATTAATATCCTGAATTGTAGTAACTAAATTAGAACTATCATTTCTTATTAATAAAGCAGAAAGACATATTTTAGTACTTGGTGAACTATTTCTAATTTGAGTTCCTAGATTTGAAATACCTTCAGCAAGTTGCTGTGGAGTAGCACCTTAGTCTTTCAAGTTATTCGTTCCAATATGGAGAATAATCTCGTCTGGCTTCCTTCGAATTAAAGGTTTTAAGTAATCTTTCATGTCCTCTATTTTGCTTCCAGAAAACGATTTCACGGCCACATTGCAACTTTCATGGGAAATTTCCCAGCCATGGACATGCTGAATGATCGAATCACCTGCAATAATGACAGATCTCTTAGCGTCAGGTTGACCATCAACGGGCTGATTTGTTTCTTTGTTAGGTTGACTGGTATTCGTAGACTTTTTCCTTCATCGTTATCCTTATGCTTGTAAGATGTCGGAGCTGCAAAAGACACACCGGTGTCCACTGGATTACTGTCTTCAACTGACAACACTTCATACGTATTATGGAGGTTAAGATTATTGCTATCCCCTCCTACCGTGAATTTATTAAAAGAATCTCGAGTAGAGATTTTCTTTCGCTTATTACTATTACCAGGAACCTTGTGTTCAATACCCAGATCCTTTAAATTAGTCATATCAGCATGATTAACATGTTGTGAGCATGTATTGTCTTCGTGCAAAATTTTAATCACAGTTGTCAGACTCGACTTCTCATTTTGTAATTCACTTATTTTCGCCTCAAGTTTTGAGATAGTACATTTAGCTAACTCCAACTCACGCTGCAATCGATCCTTTTCCTTACGTAACGAAGTATGATCACAGGGCAGTTTTAAGTCCTCAATTTCACGAACATCCATTCTACTTCGTAGTTGAAGCAAGTCACCTTCGATACGCTCGAGTTGCGAAGCAAAGTTTTTGCAATAACAACTACAACAATTCAAACTGTTCGATTTTTGACAAAATATTGTATCAGTATCTTGACTAGGCGCACTGTTTCCTGGCTGTAAATTGACATCCGATGCATTTACCAGCGAGGAACTATGAGGTTCTTCGATATCTGTCCATTTAGCCATGCTTTGTTCGCTCTGCTTTGCTGCACACACTTCGCTGAGCTTCTTGTGCGTATTAATATTCTTCGATTTGGCAGCAATAATTTTCATCTTTTCGATCAGGGTTTTGTTTATATCATCACTAGCAATCGTAAGTTTTCTCTTCTTTCTTCCAAGTCATTTAACGCTGACATTTACACCAGTAAATAGCTTCACTTCGCCTTCGGGAGAAGTCCATTTTCCTCGAAGCTTTAATTCGTGCTGTACAAATGCTTTTAGATTATCTAATGATCCTTCCCAGATAAATTCATTCTCTGAGTAAAGAAGGCTTGTCGTATTATAAAGTTGCTCATTTTCTCTATCATGTGTAGTCTACGTTGCGTGAAAGCAAAATGGTCTTCTACAACGATAGAACTTTCCAAGTCACACCCAGTGAACTCTAATAATAACTGGAAGGCTAACTCCTATGATGAAAGTCTATGATTCGTTGAAGCCGGCGCGCGGGAAAATCAGTTTTCAAAAAGACTAAGGAGAGTTTCGAGGAGTGAAAAAAATTCTGCCAAAAGTTTGTTTTCGAGCAAAAATGTCCAAGAAAAACACTTTTTCCATGAGAATACTGCAATGACTGGGATTCAAACCAGGTTTTCCGATTAGTTCCAACTGTTTTACATCTTTCTGCAGCAAAAAGTAAGGAATTTTGCTTTTGTATTTTGAAAAAAATGACGAAAGTTTGGACGTGCCGAAGGAAACCTCGCTCTTCAACTAAAAAAAAAATACTATAAAACATTTTGACAGTCCCAAAACGTATGTTGTAGTAAACCCCAGGTATTGTTATTGATCCTGAGCTTTTAGCCTTTGTTTTATTCCTTCTAAAACATAAATAAATTGGCATTCATCGCTCTTCGTGTTGGTCACTATGAGCACTTTGAATATGGCAATATTTTTGTCAATTTTTAAATGCTTTTTTTTTCGACCTTAAAACGTTCAATCTTCTCAAAACTTCGCATACAGATGTATTTTGCATGGGTTTAAATAATTCCTGAGGTGTGACGTCTTAGTTTTATCTTAAACTTCCAAAAACTCAGAAAAAGCAGCCTAAAACGCGCGATTTTTCGGACTGTTCATGCTTATGGTCGTGTTTTTTCGCATTTTTTTGCTAATTCGTGATATGTTTGCTTTGCGAATATTAAATTAATTTATCATACTACTGATATAAATTAAATTTGGTAGTATAACTAATATTTTGGGGCAAGATTTTTCTGATCAAAAAATGTGCATATTTTGAAAAAAAAATTTAAAAAGGACTGGGTAAGCTTCAAGCACGGCGTCAACTCCCCCTCCCCTGACTTAGCCTTCCAGTTATTATTAGAGTTCACTGGTCCGGCACACCCGACCGCCATTGCCATTACCAGCGCCATCATTAAAATCCAATCCTGTGCAAGATGATATAGTATACACTACACAGCTGGACCTGAGCTGATGCTTCATGAATATCTTTTTGCCAACTCTAATTTTATTTTTGATTTTTAACCATTAAGCTGCAATGTTCCCAAATATACCTTATTTTATTGTTTTATTCTGTCTAACGCCAGACAATTTTGATTTTATTTGCCAAGGGGATCTTATGAGGTAATTTTACCTATCAATGGCCACTGGGAGAGTCCTGAGCATTACTATTTAAGAGCGAAATTAAAATATTGATTATTATATAATGTTCACATTATAAAATTGCCAAACATAATTCTATTTCTCAACCATGTCAAAAGATAAAGTAAACTTAATAAAGTGCTTATTGCAACACTTGATAGAATCTCATTTTGAAGTAGAATAATTGCCACATGTAGTGTTAAGGTGAGATGGCACATCTCTTATCCGTCCTAGCCAAATGGCCCATTTGACACAGGTAGCACTATAATGAAGTAATTTTTCTTTCTTGAAATGGTGATGCATCGATATAATCTTTCAATGGCAAAATGAAATTGAACTGTACCAGTGACTAATTATATTAAGTTAAGGTGACACTTGCGCAATGGCTTCCATGTTAGATACTGTACATACTCCTTTTGAAGTAGATTAATTGCTATATGTAGTGTTAAGGTGAGATGGCACATCTCCTATCCGTCCTGGACAAATGACCCATTTGACACAGGTAACACTGTAATGAAGTAATTTTTCTTTCATGAAATGGAAGGTATTGATATGATTTTTTAATTGCAAAATGCAATTGGACTATACTTCTGTACTAGTGATTACAGTAATTTGTTAATGTGTCACTCGCTTCCCTGTTAAATACTGCTTTTGAAGTAGTCAATTAGATTAATTGCTACATGTACTGTAATGTTAAGGTGAGATGGCACATTGAGTGGCAGCACTCTCCCCCCGACGAGTAAAATAATGTGGCGTTAGACAGAGTAAAATAATGTGGCGTTAGACAGAGTAAAATAAAAAGGAGGGCGCATTGCCACTTGAAGGGTTAATGTGTCGCTCGCTCACTACTATCGATATATGCTTGCCCTTACAAGCTGAATTTTCTCCACTCATTTAATTTTTTGGGGAGTTGTTTATTGGTTGAATTTACTGTTGAACCAAATTCATGCCACTTCTCTCTAGATGGATGGTTCATTTCACACATCAATTACCCATTAATTGTCAACACTCACCCTTGATTTAGTTTGAGGTGATTTGGTTTAAGATATGGTACATGCAAGTCAAGTTGTCTGCTTTATATCAAAGCGAATACAATAGCTGTCAAAAAATGCGAACACGCTTTTTTTCTTTGGACATTTGAGATGAGAAATATGATATTTTGGGAGCTCCTGAGTTATAAACGGTCTGTCGTTAAATCTCGTGGCGCAAGAGGTGCTATTTTTCAAAAAATGTCGCATTGGGACTACAGGTTAAAAGGTGGTGAATTTTGGTTAAAACAGTAGCTTCTACAGTTAGTTATTATTGCATGTACCAAATTTGAGGAACATAAATAAAAAAGTGGCAATTTTTCTGAAACAGGAATTCCAATCTATCATATGATGTAACCTTAGTACTAGTAGAACAGGATATTCTACTGTTGAGATGGAATAGGTGTAAACGAGAAACTTTCAACAAAGCGTTTTGATTTTGAAAGCCAAATATAAAGGTGCATGTAATATGACTAAATTAAAATTCTGTTTCCCACATACAAGCGGTAACGTATTTTTATTGGTTTAATTTATCGACCCCGAGAGACCTCTTCAAATATGTTTGCATGATAATTTTAATTTTCTACCGTCTTTGCCAAGAACTATGGGACAAATACTGTAATTTCACAATAACCATCCTGCGTGCCCCGGCCCATTCAAAGTTATAGTGGAAGTTCGAAGGATGGACTCACAGATCTGAAAACTAGGACTGGATAGAGTATTATCCTCGTTCCCAATTATAAGCTTCAATTTAAGGTAAAATTCAATCTCAAACGCTTCGCAAGACGTTTTAAAATGTTCTTAAACCTAATTTGAGCTTGGAATAAAATGATTTCAAATTCTCACATTCAAACAAATTTGCTTTCTTTTTTTATTTAAAAATTTTAATATAATAAAAGGAAATTTTACACTTTACCGTACCGGAGTAATCACTGAATACATTCGCCGTCAAAACACGCCAATAAAAGAACGGAAAAACCGCCAGAACACACGCCATCAAATACTGGCGGTACACGGGTACGGTAAAGTGTAAAGTATCCTAATAAAAAAGGGTAATCAATAAAGAAATACTGAAATTATATGCTGTCTTTTTCATTTAAAATATACGTAACGATCAGCTTTTAAAGCTATTATAGAGCGAACAATACATCAATATTGAAAATAAACCTGCCTTCGTTAATTAACGTCGGCGACTTTACTCCCTTCTTTTAGCAATTCTTTCGCCTTTATTTCTTAGAAAGCTTTTGAAATTCACAAAATCTTGCAAAAATGAAATAAATATATAATTGCAAGAAATCAGCAAATCAAGAAATGTTTGCTATTTCGCTGTCGTCATGCAGTCGTTATAATGCAAATTTTAAATTTGACCAATCAGTGTTCACTATATTCATGACAGTCCGCCATATTTTTGAGATCTGTGAGGATGACTACCCACCAGCACTCCAACACCGTTGGTCACCCACGCCCGCGATCATTGATGATTTTGGACTTCGCAAATGCTTTCGTTTCCCCGGGTGTAAATAGCCGGGCGAAATTTGTACCCTCGCTTCATTCCACAGCTTAAAATATCGTGCTCGACTTGAGACGACGGTGAAGTTTCATGATCACATCAGCATTGATGTTTATATTTCCTACAGTTGTTTCTGCGCATTACGATTTGTATCAGCTGTCTATCTTTGTGATATGAGATCTTTTTGTTCTCACGTAACAGGTTTATTTGGCAAAAACACGTCTCCAAATTCATGATCCTTGTCGGTAAATTCAAAATTATGGCCCTACAAATAGCAGTAAGAAACGTCAACACAATTTGCAGCAATTCAAGCCTTCCTCTCCTTCCAAAAAAAGCTGAGTAAGCATTTCTAAAGGCAACAGAACACGCCAATGAGATCACATCAATGTGCGCGCCTCAAGTCTCATTATATCGTGTTTAAAACGTTCTTAAACTAATTAAAAGAGCTGTGGGGAACTATATCTTTCACGTTACGCAGAAAAATATATTTTCTTGATAGTTTAACTAGTTTAAATACGTAACGATTTGATTCGTAAGAAATGTGATACATTTAAAATTCTTTCCTCATAAATATTCTGGCTTCAAAACTAATGCCATGAATTTTAAAGGCTGCTCTATCCATTTCTAGTTTGAGATCAGTAGGTGGAATAAATGTATCAAAAAGCAGTATCAAAATACATCCGACTTCATATTAAAACTATTGACACTATTGTATAAATTGAATTAAAAGTAATTCAAGAACTGCTTTTAATTAGCTGAAATTAGAAAATGTTGACATGCTATGATTCCGATTATTTATTTATTGAAAGTAAATTCAAATGTTTTGATTAGCTAAGAGCTGTCGGTGAAGTTGTCATATCCGCTCGGTAGCTGCCCAAATTTGGAGTTTTGACATCGCCATGGAATATTGTTTTTCAATCTACCACGTTTGCGTAATTTCGTGGTAGATTGAAAAACAATGTAACATGCTATGACGTCACGCTAATTTATGCGGCTTATGCCAAAAGCGGGAAAATACAAATGGCTTCCTCAAAGGAAAGGTTCGCCGACCTTGGAGAAGCTGAAATTTAAGTATTGCTCGAAGAAAAAGACTCGAAAAACACAGAAAGCTACAAAAGGAAGAAAGTGATCTTTGAAGAGTGTCTACAAGAAAAGAAGCTTGGCCATCACACTGTATTATTGTTGTTCCATTTTCAACAGCTTGGCGTCTTCTTGAGTTCGAAATAATTACAAATAAATAATAAAACAATTATTGATTCAATAACTCACCAGCAACTATTGCAAAGGTTGGGGTCAGAGGAGGATTGGTCACTATACCGTGATACATCGCGATTATTCCGATTAATTATTTATTATTGATTTTCTACGAGCGGGCGCTTATTGTTCGCTTGATCTTCACTATCAAAACAACAAGAGTGAGAAATATAGCGGATTTTGTAAAGCCGATTCACCACCATAAAGCTTGAGATTCACATAAGAAGAATCGTTATTAATTGTCTCTAAAAGTTGATGAAATCTTCGCCGATTGCAATAGCCCAGCATTGATAGAGTATAGAGATACATTCCAGTTGTGTTCTTAGGGTATTAAAGTTGTTTGTTTTAATCCTTAAAGCCAATACAAAGGCAATCTAGCTACGCAATTCTTTAATTACTTTTTCTATGATTCAGATTTTTATAGCCAATGTTGGCAACAATATTTGTGCTTTCTATTTTGAATATATGCATATAGAGCTAAAAAATAGTTTAAGTTAGAGAAGCTTAGACTGTTCATTTGGTTTGATCGTACTATTAAAGTAATTAACCCATTGAATTGCATCGAGTCACATTAATTGCGCCCTACTTTATTTTTTTACTCTGTCTAACACCAGATTATTTTACTCTGTCTAATGGCAGCTGGCCTATCTGCCTATGTGTCTAATTAACCCATTGAGTGGCATTGTGCCTGCATGCGTCCTACTTTAATATTTTGCTCTGTCTAACGCCAGATAATTTTACTTGTCAAGGGGAGAGCACTGGCACTTAAAGGGAATTAAACAGAAGATTGTTTTCATATGTTGCAGTTCTCCGACCTCAGTGATCTCAGGCGAGATGGAACAGGATAATCTCTTATCTTTGAGAATGCTATTTTGTGGGATTTCGATATTCTGCCATCGCCACCTTCTCAAACAATTCAACCTCGAGATCCAGATACTATTAAGGTTACAGGACACCCTTTTTGGCGTTTTGCGGAAAATCGCTACTGCGCGCTCAAAATCAGTCCGATTTTCATCAAATTTTCACCAAATGTTCGCCAGTGCATGCAAAATATGGTAAAGTTATAAAATTAACAAACAATAAAATAATGTAAGAATTATTCAGAAAAATCGTAAATCGCGGTACCGTTACGCTTTCGAGTTGTGCTCCTGCTGGTTTTAAGTTATATATATGAAAATATCATTTTTAAACAGTAAAATAGTTGTTCTAAAAAATTGTGTTCGGAATTTTTTTGTTTATTTCGTAATTCCACTGATATGGCGATTTCTTTGACGACTGCAATATATTTCTGAATTGTTTTTAGTGAATTGCTCTTTATTATTAAAATATCCAGAATTAGAACAAAGCCGAACACAATTTTGAAACTGACGTCTTCAGCTATCTCCTGTGAAAATTTGAGAGAAATTCGTTAAAACCCATGGCCAGAAATCGAGGTCAGCCAGCGGATTGACCTGTGGGCTCAAAATCTCAAAAATTCAAAATGGCGGTTCGATTCTATAAGGAGCTATTGCAGAATATACCCGTCCACTTCTAAATACTTCACTTGTTATCATAACACGCGCGCAATAACGCAAAATATAGCTTACCCACGCTTTATAATAGCGTGAGTATACAATTATTACGTAACCATTTTCACTTCGTATCATCTTAATATCATGATAACAAGTGAGGTCTTCAAAAGTAGACGGGTATTCTGCAATCGCTCCTATGCAAAACACTATGTATAGCTGTAATCAAACAAAAATAAACGTAGACACTAATACTGGCAACAGTAATCCCCTTTATTATTGAAATCTCAGAACGAATCTTCGCCAACACTAACCAAATATATTAAATTTGCCGCGCTTGTTTTTATGAATATACGAGCAAATTTAAAAATAATACAGCGGTATAGGCCCTGGTAACCTAGTAACAACTCAAAACAACTCAGGAATGTAAAATGGCAGCAAGAAGCGAAGTGGCGAGCATATTTTGCTTGTTTATGCTAGTTTAGCGACTATTCCCCAGCACTGGGTGGACTAAATTTTGACGAATCTGCGGCATGAAAATGCTATGTTTCAAGGCGTTCGGGAACAGGTTTAAGCAAGCCGTTGAGCCTTTAGACGCTGCTAAAAGGAAAGTATTGTCCACCTCGAATATGCGTAGACGTGGGACCGTTCGAAAAGTCGACCATATGTGGCCAAATTTACGTGTTGGAAAACCTCACTTCGGCAAATCATGTCGATTTATTAGGCGTTTATATACAAAGCGAGAAGTAGAAATATAAATCTCTCGGGAACATATCTACGCTACTCGGATTGTCGCTAGATTTCTGGGAGTTAATTTAATACTGGCCTTATTTGATAAATGTTTAGACGTGGGACCGTGTAATTTCTTTACGGGATCGAACACAAAATGCGTATATTGAATTTTCTCTTATCAAATCTATATAACGCCACCATTTTGAATTTATTTGGTGTAAGCTTAACGCGCATGCTTGTCAGCCATGTTGTCCTTCATTTCTGGCCATGCCGCAGGAGCACAACTCGTTTGAAAATCAGTAATTGCCGTAAAATTCTTCGGGAGAAAATTAAATTTGAAAATTACATTTTCAATGTTTTTCCCATTGCAAGCGAAATGTATTTTATTAAATAACTCTGCGAGTTTTCAACATTTTTCGTTCAAACTTGGTCAGGTAGTAGAACTAGTCTAATGCTTTCATGGAGACCAATAAAAAAATATTAGGCAAAATTAACACTCAAAGGTGTTCTGTAACCTTAATGAAGAGTTGGACAGTGTGCTGTCACCAATAAATTTACAAGGGCAAACTGGATGTAACAGTGATCTACAACCAATAAATTCTGTGTGCTTGGTGGGTATTACTCTACAGTGCTGCATTACTGATTGTGGAAAGTGGACCATGGGACAGAGATGATCCAAGAAACAATTATAACAGTGACATAGATTACTAGAATATTGTAAATTGATGTTTGTGATGTTATTCTGAGTGTGCATCCAGACCCAGGCAAGCTTTGGGATATTAGTCCAATGCTCTACCAACTGAGCTCGGCTCGGTGTGGATGCACACTCAGAGTCAAATCATGCACAAACATATTCACCTGAGTAAATAACACCAACACACACACACACACACACACACACAAAAGTAGTATATTGTAAATTGTTATTTTATTTTATTTTATTTTATTATGGATCCCTACATATTTATTTTATTATGGATCCCTACAATTATAATAGTGACATAGATTACTAGAATAATGTAAATTGTAGTGATTTTATTTTATTATGGACAAAATGTATCCAGATCCATGGATCTGTTTTGGCAATAAATATGAACTTGATCAAAGCTTTATTTTCCTCAAAGGCCATTTATGTTTTTTCACTGGTGATTTCTTTGAAAGAGTTAACCTGATCTTTCTGCTAGGAAACTACAAAAAAGTATGTCATTTACTAAAATGGAAATTGAGTCACAGATGACATTTGAATAATCATATACATGAACAATGTTACACTGCAGAATAATGTTACACAGAGGTGTTACACTGAGACAATGAGATATTTTAACATTTCATTACGTTTTTAAGTGATGCGTATATCAATGCCATTTCTTTTATAGCCTTGAAATATACCCCATTTTCAAATAACGATTACTCGTCGGTTTCAGGGGTCTTTTTATGTTTTAAGGTAAAGAATAACCCTTCCTGAATTCGATGCTGTAAATTTTGTTGAATTTCCTGATTTAAAAAGTATTTAACCCGCGGCGAATATCAAAGCCACTTTTGTAACATGTGCGCTGACCCGAAACCAATGCGTGATAACTAATTCAATGCGTGATTAACGTAACTGAAACATGATACGACAACCACATAAAACAAAAATCGTGCAATTAAGGTCATAAATAAAACAATTATAAAAACGTACCTTGTGAGTGAAAAATCGCGATAAAAAACCACAATTTTTCGACAATCATCTCTCAAAGATTCGCAAAGTTCAATTCCGAATATTAATGAGAAGCGATGCATTATGGTATAGTGACCACTCCTCCTCTGGGTTGGGGTGTCATTCTCGCTAATTTCAGGGGATAGCTAGAGGGACGGGTTTGCACAGTTAAGTCCATACTAATCCGTTTTATATCCAAGAAATACATGCATTCATAAACCCCTCGCCTTGCTAGTAAAATCACTATATTTTCAAAACATGAAGTATTCAAGTGGTTGTCATGGGAACACGATCATTTTATTCTTTAATCATATTTTTAAAATTGAAAGAAGCCCCAAAAATATCACTTTTAATTACAAAATGATCAATTTCCATAATGTTATTATGCGTAATATAAGTTCAATTTACTTTAAAATTTAACCACAAATGCTTTGTAATGTTCTTAAAAGTAAACTGGATTTTATCCATAAACTTTAAAATAAAATAAAATGACTTCAAATTCTCGCATGACAATAACTTTGCTTTCTTCCTTATTTAGAGATTTATGATAATCTTCATTTCCAGAAACCTATCGCCCTGATCTTTTGTTATGAAGCAAAAACAACGAGACTGTTTAGCCTGTCGTCTCATTAACGATTTTCAGGTTCCTGAATAATGTTTTCCATTCACCCCCCCCCCCCCGAATTCTCCTCTTTCCACTCCTGAAATTTGCTATAGTTTTGAGATCAGTAAGGGGGTCCACTCATAACACCATGAATCATAGCCACGCATAAGAGTACTACGCTAAGAGTGCTACTAGAACGCGCATTCCACTAAGGTTACATATAAAAACAAGATTCAA
This sequence comes from Paramuricea clavata, assembly GCA_902702795.2. NCBI lineage: Eukaryota > Metazoa > Cnidaria > Anthozoa > Malacalcyonacea > Plexauridae > Paramuricea > Paramuricea clavata. Next base: position 2,749 of record CACRXK020006735.1, on the reverse strand, counting down.
TTACTGTTGTCTAAGTTACTGTTGTCTATTTTCTATATTATAAATACGCACAATTTATACATGGTAAATTCTCAGAAAGATTTTATGTCCTAAACTAGATCCTTACTTTAACAGACCAAATTGATTTCGGGATGTTTCGTTCCCCATTCTTCTTATTCTATGGGGATAAAGCCGCAAACGGCTTCACGAGTTTTGCTCGCGGGGGTGTTTGCGGTTTGCGCTTGGCCGCGGAATGTAGTACGCTATATTATATAGTTGTAAATATTTCTTGTATAATACTTTTGGGTGATACACGGCCCTTTGAAAATCAGAAATTGTGAAAGGCTACCGTGTTTAAATATTATAATAATAATAATAATAATAATAATAATAATAATAATAATAATAATAATAATAATAATAATAATAATAATAATAATAATAATAATAATAATAATGAAAACTTTATTGAATTTTTTATGCACTTACAATTGAAAATCTCACTGTTAAAGGTAATTTACAATTGGCTACTTGATACACTATACATTACTACATTTACATAACACATGGTCATAATTATATGATACAAAAAGTAATAGACTAACTAGAAGTTCATTAAATCTGGATTCGACCAATCCTTGTTTCTACAATAATAATAATAATAATAACAATAATAATAATAATAATAATAATAATAATAATAATAATAATAATAATAATAATAATAATAATAGTAATAGTAATAATAATAATAATAATAATAATAATAATTTTTTAAACAACAGAAATCTTTATTAATGACATGATAATTTTACAAATATCACATAATTAGACTTTCAATTAAATCAGGAAAATAGAGAAACAGTTCACTATATTAGACAGATAGGTCCATTCTTTACACTTTATATCAATAGTAGCTAATAAAAATTCAGTAAGTCTGGGTTATTCCAGGGCTTGTTTCTTTTGCAGTAAATGTAGAATGTTGCTCTCAGAGCTACCTCCATACATTTTTAAATAATACGTTCGTCGTTCATTTCAAGTGTTCGTAATAATCTACGAAATCTGTCAATATCTTTCGACACAAAACCTAGAGTGGTTACTTCAAGTGTAATAACTTCAAACGCATAACACGTCGTGATCAGCTCAGATCTTAGATGTCTGTATCTTTCTTTCTTGCGACGTTTTAGCCTTCGTACAATTGGTTTCGTAGGGAACAGTTAATTCAACCACATATACAGAACCCTTAAAATCCACCACTATATCAGGTCTTAGCGTTCGAAATAAAGTTGAAGTACACGTCATACCTAAATTAGGACAGTCCGCAAACAGTCGAAGATCTGCACCAACTGCGATTTTTAAGTGATGAATAACAGTCATCAGAATCGAGTCATGCCGCCAAGTATAGCGTTGTTGTTCTAGGGCTACCTTGCAGTTGGAAAAAACGTGTAGCTGGGTTTGCAACTTGTTGCACAACTCACAGTTGGCGGAGTCAGCGCTTTAGATTAGAATTATTTCCTAAACTTAAAATTAACGCTCTCCTAGCAAAGCATACTATATTGCTGGGCATTCGAGTGACAATTTCGTGCCATACTTTAATCATCTTCTTATAGCAAGTATCAGTTAAGCAGGTAATGATCACGTATTGTTCTTTTAGTTCTACAAAGTTTGACCAAATTTCGTTAAGGTTTTTCTTTACCAGAATCTTCTTTGCAGCGTTTCTTAACATATATTGTTCAGAGATACCAGCAGCCGCCCGTTCAATAATATCATCAGTGACGATGTTTTTTGATGACGTTTTGGTATATAGCTGTTGAATATCGGAGTTGAGTCCTCAAGATTCTGCGCACTGTCAAATCAATTCCCAGTTGTAATTTAGGAAGCTTTAGATGGCTAATGTTACCGTTGATTGGGATCTGGAGCCATTTCCGGATATATTTGGAAATTATAGAGTCCAGATTAGAATGTATCCAGCTTGTAGTAAGCGGGTAGATTGAAAAACGCCAGAAGAACTTTGAGTAGTCTTAACTTTGAACCACGCGAATTTTGGAAAAAGGATTTATTGGGATAAGATCAATTTTCTTTAAGTAATGTTGGATTTCATCAAGGATCTCAATTTTGGTTTCAGTACAATTCATTTCAAAATTGAATTGTTTACCTAAATACATAAAACTTTCACCGTCCTCGATTGGGGGAACCTGTTGGCCAGAGATTTTATAGTAGGTTTATACTGGACTGCATTTGTCCCAAACTTTTGGATCCCAAAAGTGTGGCACTTATTTACTCGGATATATAAGTCTGCCCAAGAGGACCATTTACTAAATGCATTGCACAGTAGTTGATTGTCTTCGTTATGTGCAAATATAATTGCAGCATCGTCCGCAAATTGGAACCAATGACGAGGGTTTAAAGATATATCATTAACATAACCAAGGCACTGTATCCTTTCATCATTTATCGTGTTAATGCATGAGTGAATTCACGCATAAATTGAAAAGCAAGGGGGACAAACAGTCTCCCTGCAGTACGCCACGTTCTACAAATATCGGTATGGTTATAAAATTTTTCGTCAAGATTGAGATACCATAATCAGTGTAAAGGTTTTCTATCATACCAGTGATTTCGTCAGGAATGTGGTGACTTTTTAAAATAGATTTTATCAGGTTATGGTGCACTTCTCCAAATGCATTTTTGAGATCGATTAGAGTGACAATGATAGACCGCTGCTTGTTGCGGGCGTGGTTTAATAAATAATTTGACAGTTCGGTATGTT